>JADQWA010000028.1:251250-296250 GCA_018344505.1 Nebria ingens riversi | reverse complement strand
ACCATACAATTTCCTGATTATATTTAGTTTTTCCGCTGTAACTATCGTTTGACCTGAAATTTGTGACACAGACTTCAGTACAAAAAATAGTCGGCTCCTATAGTCAGCATCAGCAGGGTAATTTGTGTAGAAAAAACAACAGAGTGTCGAACTTGTTGTTTTTCGGTATCCGGTTGAAATGTTTTTGTATCAAGTGAAAGGCAGCGCCGTGACGCCAGTTCCGGCCTGACAAAAGACGCCCAGTATCATTTAGACGGCTGACGTTACATTTTACACATTATAAGCGTGTTTTTCAAGCATAGAAACGTACATTTATACGTTTTTAACGCGCTAAACATTCATGCATGTCAACGCAAATAATTCTGTTTCAAGTTGATATTTAATTGCAACATTTTAACTAATTTATGTATAAGTTTACTTAGAAAAATAAAATTATATTTCAGTACAAAAAGAAATTATGTTATTTAATACGAAAAGGTATTTTTTTAATTACGCATCATTAAAATTCATAAGTTACGAAGACAAAATCCCTTACGCACATTTCAGAATGTTATAACAGATCCGTAATTTATGTTAAATTTCTCTATATAAGCATTTAATTTGATTTACTTATAGTTTATGGTATTTCAAACAACTCAGCTATATGCTAAATAAATATACATATATTGAAGATAGCTTTGAGTCAAAGATTTTTAGCGCCGTTTGAGAATGTAACGTTCGAGTCAACATGTTGATACCGCACACACTGATTTCCCCATTTCTCAACTGTCATATGTGACGGTTCGAGTAGCGACACATGGATTATTATTTGTATATACATATATCCACAGACGAGCGAACCAGACACGTACAAATCTGCATCCATACCATAACACGCGATATATTCCCTCACATACGCCATTTTCACCCGAGATCACTATTATGTCGGACGTGAACGATCGAACAGAGTTTGCTGCAGCTGACAGGCAGAAATAAACCACAACGAAATTCACACATCATTGGATTTTAAAGTTGAACACACTGATTAAGTGTTGAAATACATTTTGTACGTCGTTGGATACACACATTTTCAGATCGAAATATGACGAATGAAAAGCGTATATGCACAATATGAGCAAAACGAAGCTGGCATTAGTGCGTCGTTGTTTAAATATAATACATATTGAAATTGTTCATGTTTTAAAATTGTTTTGAATATAAATAACGACTAGTTTTTTTGCCAACAGCGATTTTAGCACGGTACATTTTGCAAATAACCAAGCACGCATATATATATATATATATATATATATATATATTATATATATATATATATATATATATATATATTATATATATATATATATATATATATATATATATATATATATATATATATATATATATATATATATATATATATATATATATATATATATATATATATATATTATATATATATATATATATATATATATATATATATATATATATCATGTTTTCTACTTTGTAACTGTTAAAATTTATATGTGTGGCCCTACTAAAATATTCTTTATAGATTTATTTAAGTTTTTATGCACAAAAAAAGTTATTTCTTATATTAAAATACTTTTTAGCTCGCCGTACGTAATACCGAAGAGCTAAAGCATTTGGTTGTGTATTTCGGTTTGAAAATGTTCTTTAACAAAATGTCGTCGTTGGATTCTCAGGATTCCAAACAGCGATATAAGATTTCACAAGTTTTTGACCATTGCTCTCAAGTTCCCCAAAGTGATGCGACCGTTGAGTGATGAATGAATGGTTATATAAATGCAGATGGGTTTGTCCCGGCCTCGGAACAGCCTCTGCTCTCACGGGTAACTGCCGTTGTGGTATTTTACGAACCCTCGATCCTTAGTAGCAAATGCGAAAGCAACGATGACCCACTGAGATTGTCAATTTCTCTACCCCACGGCAATTGGCAATTTATGCGGAAATGACGACAAACACTTGACCCGTGTCACTACTGTACAGCTACTTGCTTATATAGCGTGTATTGGTTAGTTGACTTGCAAAATAGAAGTCACCGGAAACGGGGGGTTTTGATAGTTTAACGAACGGTCACATGGTACATTTGTTCATCACGAAATCGATAACTATTCAAGAGGGTAGACGAGGCGTGAGAAAATGTCATCTTTGTGCATTGTAATCCAAATATAAATTGATTTAATAAATATGATTAATTACTTTAGAAACTATCAATGCAATATAATTTAATTATAATAAAACATTTAAGTATCTGAATAACAAAGAGAATCATAAACCTTATTATGATTCTCTTTGATAGTAACTATGATTTAAAATCATGTATGTACATATGTATACGTTGTAAGTAGCATAGTGCAGTGCAGCCGCGTTTCTAATTGAGACAAGTGTTATCTACTCAGTCGAATACCGAAAAGCCCCCAAGTGCATGATGGGAAACGTCAGTCTCGTCTCAAGTGAACTATGACACATCGCGCGAGATATACTCTTGTGTGCGCGGCCACACACTCACAACATAGATATAATATATATATTACAAGAATAACCGTAGTTCTTTGGTTATCTGAATGCGAGGTTTAAAGGTCTCGGTCTCCAGAGGAACAATGAACGACTCTGTGCACAGGCAGATGCGCGAGCATAACGAAAAATACACATTGGTAAACACATATTTACAGTTCCGGTCCATAGGGATACTTATAACCACCTGAGATAAATTGTTATATAGGTATACGTATTACGTATAAACAACGCTTCCAAAACTTACAAAAATTTCTAAATTGATTCATAATTACAAATGTTCAGAGAGTTTTTGTTCGTTACTAAAATGTAAATTCAATTATCAAAAAATAGAAAACAACAATGAAATAAATTCAGACAATATTTGAGTAGCTTATCCACGAAACAAGTATTTTCTTAAAGCCTCTCAAAGTTTGTAGTATTCGTTTTAAGTTAAAGATAATTTATCAAGTACTACGGGTACAGCGACGTTACCACGTGCGATGCCCCGTCAAGTACTCTCCAGGCAGCTATTTGTATTTTATTAAGTTCAAGTAGGTACTGGTGCAACAAGGCCCGGCTATGTTTATTGCAGATTTGGTCGAGTAGCCTACGCTTTTGTTCATGTTTCCTTTCAGTAAAACGACCATCGTCTGATCTGGGTAGCGCATTTCTGGAATACCAGCAAGAAGCTGGGATACACAAATTTACTTTTAAATCCAAAGAATTCGTCGATCAATACCCAATGTTACTCGAAAAATGATTATTTGAAATCATATTTTAGAACGTAATATAATTTAAATAAACATATGTATTTAATATAAAGCATTACATTTCTTTGATACTGAATAAGCGTATATAAAACAATGTAGACATGTAACCATTGTGCTCCAGTTGATCTATATAATAACTGCCGAACAAGTGCCTATTTACTGTTACTCTTGCAAAAAGTTATTAGCAAAGTATGGACCATACAGTTATACATTTATTGCAGTTATAAAAAGTTTAAAGTTTGACCATAAAAGGAGTGGAAATTATTGTAGTGCTGATCAGTACTCAATGTTTTCCGTTCGTAACTAGGAAGTAAATATAATGAAAAGTATATGAAATATGCGCGCGCAGTATTCGCCGGAAGAACGTAACCGGATGTCACGTGATGGAGGAACGAACGAACGATGCAATCCCGATTTTGTTACCGATGGAGCCTAATTTGTTACGGTACGCCGACACCGGCTACCGGCATCAGCAAAGGGTTATGATGTGTGGATCCCGCTGAACATTTCATTAGTGTATACGGAGCCAAAGCAAATAGTCTGAGGCTTTATTCACGGAAAATGCAACCGGAACAATTCGGAGAAATAATAATCATGCATTTTAAAATAGATGTTTGTTGAGAACATATGTTTGTAGATTGTAGTTCGAGGACATTATGTCCTTCAAATTAATGTCTTTACAGAACCACAGTAAATTAACTAATGTAGAAGCATTTCGTTATTGCTATTCAGGTTTATTAAAAATATATCTTATTATGTATATATTTATAACTTTTGCATAGGCGTTGGTAAACAGTGACATAACCATAGAACAAAAACGAATTTAAGAATTACCATGCCAAGATACGTAATAAAAATAAAAATTATATTGCTTAGAATGTATTACATGTATATTTATAATAATATCTAGTGATTCTGAGAATTAAATATTGATCATAAATACTTTAGTACCAAAAAAAAATTGGTTAAAATCACTTACTGGTATCAACACTTGTCCAGCAGTAGCCAAAATGCTTCAGAGGCGTCACACAGTCGTCACACAATTGAAAAACGTTTCGAGAATTTCAAAGTTACAAGAAACAGAATACAAAAAAACCACACAATCTGAAGTTATTGCTAGATAGCTCACGAAACCAACTCAAACAAGTGACAAACTAACCGCGATGATCATCGGTCAACACACACACTGAACGCGCTAACCGAACAATGAACGTCTCGAATAATCATTCCTTCAGCGCATAACAAACTTTTTTATGGGCGGGGCGCGCGTCTGTCTAATTTGTTAGAACAGTGGTGTGGGTGTGTAATCTCTACATTTCAAATAAACCAGTAGTCTGCAGTTTATTTGTCTCATTTGTACCATCAGCAAACGGAAATGTGAATTAATCTCGTTTTGAGAGCACTTGAAACAAGGGTGTTCTAATTTGATTATGTTTTTCGATTTTATATAAATAGTCGATTATTTTAACTAATTGTCAAATTAACGAACAAATCAACCTAAAAAAGCTTAAATGTACATTTAGACTCTTTTCACACTCTTTTCTATGAGAAAATCCCCGAATAAAGTCCCGGATAAGCTATCTAGTAGATAGTTCAATTGTTTACATGTAAATTGCCTATGCTTATCTGTCAGATAACTATCTGGAACTTATCTGAAGGTGGAAATAGAGTAAAAATAAGTATATTTAATGTTTTTACAATTATTTCCAAGTTGTATTAGTATATCTAAAACTAATAGAAAAATAGTTTAAATATAGTTTCCGTAAATGTTAAAATTGATTTGAAAAATATACTGCAGGTTCTTATATAAATCTAAAGTTACATAATGAGTTTTTCCGCATTTATAGCACGTGTTGTATGTTAAACTGGCGAGACACCTTACAGAATTGAGCTTATAGAGTTGTTCGCACCTTTACAACAAGCCCCGCAGGTAGTGATGGACCGTGCGGCAGTCAGGCGCCTCGCACTCGGCAAACGACGGACGTCCGACAGTGGTGTAGGTTCATATGGGATGCGATGCACGTGTACCGCGTCCGGTCTCTTCATCTTTCACGTGGCGGACGTCAGTGATACCACCACAAAGTTATAAAAGTGGGGAAATATATAGATATATGTATATAGGGGTTTATAAGAGAACAAAGTTAAATACACATACGTTAAATGGAAATAAATACTATTAGAAGGAAATATTCAGTTTAGTCAACCTAATTAAATTTACAAGCATTATTTCGTGATTATAAAAATTATTATTCAAAAATGGCTGCCAATAGTATAAAATGTAGTATCATGATAATTTTACAGTCACAATTATTTTAATGATAATGTTAGGTCGCTTAAATTTCATTTTTTTATCGAAGAATTTTCGAATTTTAAGCAAACCAATATTTTTCTTTGGTCGTAATATGAGAGATGTTCAATATTAGCTAATCAATTTCACAAAAAATAAAAAGTAAAATAGCAAATTTAAAGTAAACAGCGTTTATAAAGTTGTTGAATTCAATTTTTGGAAACAAAAAAAGAAAATATAAGAATATATTACTCGATTATATAAAATAAAAATCCAATCCTCCTATTTTTATTGCATCTATTAATAGACCAATAGCAATAGAAGATCTAAAAATATAAGTATAATTAATATAGATTAGATCAATTGATAGTGTAATACGATGGAATAGCATCTACCTAAAAATTAAGTAGCGCATTCACGTACCTGATATCGCTAGTTAAATTCCATGCAAATTTATTTATTAGTTATTCATATTAGAATATTATATTCAAGGACTTCAAACAAAGAAATGCAATTTAAAATATGATCAGTAGAATACTTGGACGCACACGATTATGAAGATCCACATAGAATTGATAAATAGTCGTGATGATTGAAAGGGCCACCCTTAACATACAATACACTACTTGAAAATGTCATAAATCAATAATTATTGGCAAAACATTGAATTTTTTATTACAATGAGTCTATATGTATTCATGGTGCATATACAATAAATAGTTAAGATTGCTTAAGAAACTCGCCATTTTGTTCTATCTTTTTCATAACAATTTTCCAAATTGTTGTTTTGAAAAAATACAGTTGTTTTTCATTTCCGGAAATAAATATGAATATTAAATACAACCACAACAAAAAAAGTTTTAAAGGAGCTTTTAGCCCAAAGAACTAAAATATGTGAATATAGGGCTAAATTTCCTTTTTTCCCTAAAATATTAATTATTAAAATGAATGAAAATTAATAACTAATACCTCAAATTACGCATTTTTCTTATGATTGCAATTCATTTTATATTCAAAACAATCTAAGAACACTTGTGGTATGTGTTAAATAATTTTTCATTTATTTGAGCCGTTTATGAGAAAACCATGACGGTAAATGATTTATTTTCAAGCGATTTTAAAAATTATTTTTACGTGATTTTAATGTTTTGTACGATTTAATTGTAATAAACAATTAATGAAGATCATAAGATAAATAGAGAATACGGGCTAATTGTACAATGTAATTAATGTACACAGCAGTGCACGACCATACCCATCATGCAACATTTAATTAAATCAACTGGTAGGTTACTGTTCATTGTGCTTGTCGTACTAAATATACTCGTATGCCACACGTGCGACGAACATGACACATGAAATAATGACATTGAAGATCGGACCAAAATCACAGCTAGCATAAGTTATAATATTTAAAATGCAAACATCATTGGCTTTTTAATTACTATGTTGCCTATTCTGTAAAGCAAATGACCGCTTCCTTGCGGTTGTAATGGTTATGTTTTTGTTTAATAATGTATAAATGGTACTGAAATGTTGATATTATATTGCAAATTGCAATCAGCAATACACAATAATAATAAAATATTTAGAATTTTATTTGCATACTCGTTCGTTTGGTAAATCTTGCTGAAATATATTCGTTTACTGATGCGATATTTTATCCAACCGTAATAGTATCCGCTTAGACATATTTCTTGATGCAATACCTACAAGCATCGTCAATTATACATAATAACACCTGATATGTCCGCAGGGGCTTGAGTGGCTACGAGGTAAATAATCAAATTAGTAGATCTTTGACAAATTGCATGGAGCTATGAAGATTAATAACTAAGTGCTTTCTGGCGATCATTGCATGGCTAACGCGAGGGACACAAGAGAAATGCTGCTGTGCTGTCCGATTGGGCAATAGGTTCAAATGTGCGCTGGGATTTAATCCCATTACCCGTGGGGACATACGAATAAGTTCCTGTGTCTGGCCGCTTGCTGATATAACAGTGAGCCAGTGAAGAGTAAGTTACGACGCTGAGAACACGGAACACAACAATCATTCTCATTGCGTTGAGTCGAGTATTATATACATATATAACGCATGGTTGTTTAGTGACGGCAAGACAATTGTTTCCATAGCAGATTGAGGACATAATCTGTTTGGATATTGGATAATTATTGTCGCCAATATTAGTTAAACAAGTACTACAGCTCTAGATTGGGACGGTGATTTTTATAGGTCAATTTTCTACAATGCATTTCGCTGAACAGGGACAGATTTTACTGTGATAAAATATAAGAAATATTTTGAAATATCCGTATTAAAATAGTTGCAAATTTAAACCAATATAGATGTTTTCCTGAAAAGGAAATGACACGAAAAAGTAAAAGATCCTTTAGAGAAAAGAGAAATATAATAAAGAAAAAGTAAGATTAACTACAGAAGATGAGAAGAAAAGAAACATACATAGGGAAGAGTATCAAATATAAACACCCTAGCGCCGAAAGATAAAAATGCGTACCATTAAAAAACATATATATTAAAAAAAAAGTAGTTTGTTAAAGCCATGGGATACAAAGGTGGCATTTCCCAGTAGGAATTATTTTAGGAAAACAACCTTTTATAAATTGTACGTCAATACAATTTATTTATGAACATTAATATTACGAAATTAACTTATCATATATCTAACAGGGTGCATATTGAGTTATGAATTCTGTGAACTATATATTATTTATGTACCGAAGATAGATTCCAATAGAATTAAATTCGCATAATTGAACATATATTTATGATACCACGAAGAGTTAGTTATTAGCTAAATTTAACAGCATCAATAATTATAAAGACTTACCTCTAGCGTTGCAGCAATTGCATCGTCTACGTGATCTGCTAGTTTGCCTTTGGCGTTTTCCATCCGAATTAAGATTGTTGGTTGGAGTGGTTGGTTTCACAATTTCACCTTCATTAGTCGCATGGACCGTCGCCAGGGGTGGTTCTTCTTTAAAACTGTTATTAGATGAAGTAGCACTTAAGGCTCGTTCCCGTTCTTGTAAGTAAGTTCCAATTGAGTGTCTTCGACCCTGTTCTCGACGCTGTTGCGAAACGGCGGCTAGATTGTAATATTTGGCAGTATCATCGCTCAAAAAAACTTCTGTTTCATCTTCAGAAAAATCAATTTCATCTGCTGCCTCTTCTGAAGTTGCCAAAGGAGAATAGATCAAATCTCCAGGATTGGAGATATTTCTTCGAAGTGATCGCTTTTTAATCGCATCTCGATCGCGATGCGATGATAAATACGGCGACGGCGGAGCTATATCCGAAGGTCTTGGCTCCCCCAAAACCAACAACTCCTGGTTAGTAGAATCAGCAGAATTTGAACTGACGCTTCTGAGTAAAGTCCGTAACTGCATTTTTCCATTTGTTATCTTTGGCATTAAATCAACTTCTGCCGAAACATTAGCTCCCATTTTTTTTTTAAACAACCTGAACTTGCCTTTGCCGGGACATGGCAGTGAGCCGCTGGACACCGTGAAATACGATGGATTATCTGCAGACATGGAAACACAAAATAAGTCTCTTAGTTTACGTTTCCGTCAAAACTTTTTCAAGTTTTATCACTGGCTCATAATAATGTCCGACACAAAGAAACACAGACACGTAGCTACATGCAAGATGTTGTAAAGTACCAATAGTTCTGGTAGTACCGACAGGAAGAGTGATTGACTCTCTGTCGCCAGTGGTCAGTGGAAGTGGAAGGAAGATGATTGAATGAAAAGATCACATATACACTCACTAGATTAACGTACTGAATTAATAACTATTATATTCTATCATGGTAATTTACGAGTCTAGGATTCTTGAGCACTGTTTACTGATTATAATGCTACAGAAAAACTACTCGTATAAAATATTATCCAATTGTGTCTGATCACTAAACAATTATAAGAGCCCATAATTGGATAATATATTAAAATTAATATATGGACTACGAACCAAACATCTATAAAGATAAAATATTGTTTGGTTCATCTAAATTTAGTTGAAATACACATAGACAGCATTATTTTAAGAATATTCTCAGACACGTTTTATGAGATGTATAAATAATTTATTTAAATTGAACATATACTAATGTTTTCGCAACATATTTGTAAATATGATAAATATAGCTATTTTATCAAATTCTGACCAGACCTGTTTTGTATTTATTTTACGTTTTTTATGAAACATCTATCTTTTTCAAGTGTTGCATCTATATATTGTGTACACGAGGGAATAGTATAGAAAACAAAGAGATATCCGACAGGATGTCACAGTATGGCAGGCGCATGACAACTCCATCATCTCTGTCGGACATTGGTCCGTTCTATAGTTAAAGAGGTAACCGAACGCTGTGAACGGTGAAGAGGAAGAGGTGAGTTGGAAAAAGCTTTATTCGTTGGTGAGTTGTAATATACACAACTTTACTTATTTGGTATTCGTGCGTGATCCTCGTATTGTTCGAGGAAATGTTTACAAACAGAACACGGTGTATGACACCATACGCGCCTAGCCTAGACACATTATTTTGAGGACTGGTTTATGGGGTTTTGTGTTTTTATGATGGACAGAATGGGTGGAGAATATTGATTATACAAAAAAACAGACACACTTGGATAATAACTTAGTTTTATAAACATTTTTTTAAAATTTAAATAGATTTTATGAAACATGCAACGTAACATAATAGACATTGTAAGGTAAACAATTCTGTAATACTTGTCATTACGAATTCTGAATTTGGGAATAGATTTTCACAAAAAAATGTAAAATATTATGAAATAAGCGTTACGTTTATGTATCAAGCTTCCTTTGAAGTTCTTTCAAAATTATTAAAATTTATCATATTATAACATCAAACAAAAGTAATTGGATTAGATAAAATTTAAACAAATACGTCTATGAATATTTATAAGTTTACTAGAAATCAATATGATAATAATATTTATTGCTTATCATTCCAATAAACAATAGTAACCTAATATTGAGTTACGTTAGATGTGAATGTTTTCTTAGGCAAATCAAATACATTGATTGTATGTGAGGCATTTGTGAGATTTTGATAGAAAAGAAATCGGTTGTTGCCTGATATATTTTTATACTCGAGTACACAAATTCCAATATTTACTCTACGGATGACAGTCGAGTCTACCTTTGAAAGCATGTTTGGAATTCGTTTATTGGCATTTTTCTATATGAAATCATTTCAATACAATTTTATGTATATATTCTTTTCTTTGCATCTTTGGTTGTCAAAATAGATTTACCTGCTAAAATATATGTTTGCGAATTCCTTTAAAATGTATCGAGGCAAACAAAAGCTCATCAGAGAATTTGTTTCAAATTTTATCATTGTTTGAATAAATTATTTGAAGCATGACTTTTTACTTTCTTATACGAAGTAATAAGTAAGTATTGCAATTATTAAAAATAATCGATCTCAAGAATTTAACGAAAATACACCTGTGTGTGTATATGTGCGCGCGTGAATATGTGTTGAAACTTTAATCTTAAGATTTGTATATGGTTCACAAGAAAATTTCATATTTTTGAAAAGAAATTTCAAACCGGAAATGCATGTTTACTCTGGTAATTAAAATAAACAAATGGTAAGAATCAGATCTAAAAAATGCTGACCATATATGTAATTGCAATAACTTCAATGTCATATTATCCATATTTAACACGTGTATGGAAAAAAGTACTAGCAAACGTGTCAAGAATACGCTAGAATGGCTGGCAGTACCAACCATCGGCTAATTGCCATTCCTCATAGCACCACATGGTACGCCGCGCGTCCAATATTACGTATAAGGGTTCAAGGAACGCGCTTAGATATACAATTATATTTCATGTTTATGTATAGATATAAAATTAATCTAGGAAATGGTGGGTGGGGAACGGTTAAGGAAATATCAAATATAATCGTGCAAGTACCGATACAGGAAGAGGAAGTAATTTGATTGCACCACGGAAACTACTTGAGGAACTGATTCCGTTAGAAATTAAAACCATCAAACTTGTTCCATGTTATTGCCACTTCTAATCTTAGATACTTGCTTATTTTTTATAAGCAGATATTTATGAAGTTATATTTGCTAACAAAGTATTTAGAGTATTTGTTTTTATTGGAATATAAATTACGTTATCGTAATAATTAAAACAAACAAAAAATAATTTGGAAGGCCAAAGTGGGCTATGTTCAAATTTGAAGCTAAGATTGTGGACATTCGATAATGTAACTTAATTTGCAGAGAAATTGATTGGAAGTCAAGAGGATAATTTCTAAATTAAATTGTGCCGCTAGATGTAATGTTATTTATATAAATACTATAGAAAATAAATAAATACTAATTGCTGTTATATATATATATATATTGGGTTTGGTAAATAATCTCGAAATTGTACGTTTCGTAACGTATCTGAAATCGTTGTTCGTGCCTTGAATATTCTTTTTATTCTTCGTAAATACAAAAAAAATTCTTACGACTATTTGTTTCGTTTTTTTTTAAATTATCAAGAATTGTTTAGATTTTTATTTAACTACGTGAGAAGATTAATATGTTTTATATTTGAATAATTTTATCGTAAATTAGTTTTATTTATACTATTTTATAGTAATGGTCGATAATTTAATTTGTCTACAAAATATCAATTGCTAAATTATATTTATAACTTCAAAATTTTATTCATTTATACAGGAAAAACTTTGATCAACTCAAGTTATATATTTATGAATATTAGCAATGTATTATTTATATTTGCTTCAAATCAATTTTTAATAGTTGTAACAAAATCGGATTTACATATTCCAATATAGTTAAACATCATAGGATCGCTGGAACCTCAAGATTTAGAGTAGATTTTTAGAGTGACTTAAATATCACTATGATGGTTTTTAAAAGCAAATTTATCATGGCATTGATAATTTAGTGAATATAACTTTAAGAAGTAGATCTAAAGATAGACTTTAGTTTTGAATAAATTGTCAAAAAATAGTTACTTACCGAGTGGCAGGGCCATGACACATCCGGTTTATGGGACCCACGAAGTCGATGTGTTTCCGGCCACTGGGACCTGAAGCAAAGACATGCATTGGTTATCAACGTCATTTTATTGTGGGATGCATATAATATTATTATATCTATAGGTAGTTGATAGAAGACGTGCTCGTAAAGATTTATAATGGCAAAAGTTGAATGATCCATCATAGATAAAAATATGCAAATTTAGACAAAGTTGCTGTGTATACAGATAATTTCATAATTTGAAATAATATTTTGATTCTGAAAAAACCAACTACTATATTCTATAGAGAATTGTAGTGGTTGAAAATAATAAGAGTCGACAGTCTGTAGGTCGAAGTTGAAGATGGATTAGCTTAGCGATTCACGTTTGAATAATTTAGAATAATGCTACATCGAAAACGAATTAACTTTAGCGTTTATATCAAGCGATCGTTGAGACGCGGGTGGTTAGATATCGGATAGCCTCGGCTACCGAGCGCAATGAAATAATTACGAATGTGGCGAGTTTCGTTGACGTCTCGTTAATCCAGCACATGTGTTCAACCGACGCGACGGACGATCGGACCGTTTCTGCAAACCGCACAAACACAACCGATGATTAATTCTATTCGGAATTCCTGTTGGTCTCAATGTGTATAGACCAACATGTTCTAAATATAAAACTGGTTCGCGTCAGTAACAAATAGCTCGAAGATGCAATAAAAACTATTCGCGGTTTCGCCAGCCTTGTTCCCACTAATTCGCAGTAAATCACATAGGAATTTGATCACATTTTCTGAAATTACGTTTCTGACACTATAGTTTTGTGGTCTTTCATTTGAAAAGCATAACTTGCATTCGTATTTATAAATAAATATACATTTTCTATATGGAGAACTCTTAATGTGTCCATCTCCCATTCATAATAAAGTGGCGATGTGTTCTGTTAGTGTTATTTTAGATACCGTGGGCACGCGAGTTCATTCACAAATGATAATTATAGCGATGTCTCGTCGTGTCAGTGTTCGCCTTAATTACAAGTTGCTCTGCTTATTTCAACTATATCCACGAGCAAACCTTTCATGGATATCGTTTTCGGATGCCATAAAACTGTCCGGAAAAACTAAGTTGTTTATTTTTCAATTTCTCAAATTTATTATTGCAGAGTAATTGGAATACACACGAAAATAAGCACTTTCTAACATTTTAGATACTTTATAAAACAGGTACAAAAGAGATAATTGGATTTTATTAAAAATTGTACAAATGTTTTTCACGTTCCTGAAGAAATTGCGTAATTAAAGTATTTATTGCAATTTTCTCCATCGGAAAAGGTATAACTAAAATATGAGGATGCTTTTAGTCTATTTTTTAATGATGGACAATAATAGCGTTTATTTTATATATATATATATATATATATATATATATATATATATATATATATATATAACTGAAAACAAAATTTCAAAATAAATTTCTGTACAAAGCAAATTAATCTTTATTTCTGGAAGTTGTGCAAAAAATACAGCATTTTTTTTTAAATAAACGCTATTATTGTCCATCATTATAAATAGATTAAAAGCATCCTCATATTTTATACCTTTTTCGATGGAAAAAATTGCAATGAAATACTTTAATTACGTATTTTCTTCAGGAACGTGAAAAACATTTTTACAATGTTTAATAAAATCCAATTATCTCTTTTGTACCAGTTTTATAAAGTATCTAAAATATTAGAAAGTGCTTATTTTCGTGTGTATTACATGTCGTCAGTATTCCAATTACTCTCCAAAAATAAATTTGAGAAATTGAAAAATAAACAACTTAGTTTTTCCGGACAGTTTTATGGCATCCAAAAACGATATCCATGAAAGGTTTGCTCGTGGATATAGTTGAAATAAGCAGAGCAACTTGTAATTATATATATATATATATATATATATATATATATATATATATATATATATATATATATATATATTTTATAATATACATATAAGTATTGAGTACTGTGTTTCTATAATAATATATTATAAACATAATAGGATAGTGCTTGTATATAAATAAATTAGGATTACCATCAATATCTCTAATGCACGGATTAATAATAAATAAGTAAACTGAATCCTCTAGTGGTGACCAATGAGAGTGTACAATACGATCATGTGACAACTGTTACTGTCATACTAGTTTAGTCAGCTTGTTTCGAAAGTATTTGTGTTTGGTGTTTTTAATGTGTATTTGCTATTTTTCGCAATACAAATTATTATTTTCCGTTTTACGTATGGCTAATAAAATTGGCAATATTTTTGTACTTTTTCTTACGATATAAGTTTAGTCAGAATGATAATTTAAGTTATTTTATTTTGTTTTATTAAATAAAAATGTATTTTGTTTAATAAACTGATTATTCATTTAATAATATCGCTATTGTTTGTTTCAAAATCCGCCGAATAACCTCCTGTATGTTTCAAGTGCATATTAAAATGTTGTATAAATTCTATGTATATTTAAAATATTAACTTATTTCTTTGCTTTCTAATTTAGAATAGTATTTTGAATTATCTTGTAACCATTTTTCTACAAAAAAGCTATTATAAATATATTAAATCGTTTATTGTATTTTACTCAAAATGAACCTAAGTGGATTTGTCGGGTTATATAATCATATAAATATATTGAACTATATTTATTATGGCCGAATTAATTGTATGTTTTATAATATTGATTTATATTTTAAATAAAATATAATATAAAATTATTTCTACATATAAATATTTAAGAAAAAATCAGATTGCTTAACAAAAAATAGCGACAAATTTAAAACGAACAAACACCATATTTGTCAACGGAAACATCTACATAGTTTCTTAGAAATAAAATAACATATTTGGTTACTCATACGTTCAAGTAAAATATTTCGTAAAATGGGAATCACAGTTGCAATAGGTTCGAAATGGTGTGTCCGGGCTATGACCACTAAATATTTTATTTTAGGAACTAGATTATATACGTTTACTACATATAGTTATTTGTTCTGTGCTTGCGGTTAAAACCGATATGTGTAATTGACTAATAAATCTATGTTTTCGAACTCAAATAAGTGATTCAAAATTTATATTCTACATATATATTACTATATTTGATAGTTAATCCAATATGGTATCCATAAATTTCATCGCAGTGGTGCTGTAACCTGTTATAAATCACTCTTCAAAACAAGCCAAAGCAGATTTGTTATTGTAACCTGCGTGTTACGAATTTAGCAAAATCTAGAACGCTGTGTGCAGGTGTAGTGATTGTTTTCGTGATTATTTAACGGCAAAGAATTTATGGCGGGTGTGGGACACGTGCGAACCAGCTGCCAATGGCAGTAGCACGTGTGCTGTCAAACCGAGAGTGTTTCCCTCTGCAGATTTTATATTTAACCCATTATTAGCGAGCGCACAGATTGAGTGGTTCACCATACACTAGGTATTGAATATCGATATAGTCGCATGATGGCTTCACTGCTTAAAATAGATGAACAACTACTTATAGTGTTAGCTAATGGAAATTCACAGCTCGAACTAAAATTAGCGATTTATAGATGTTTCGTAGATGCGTAGTGATGAAAAAATTAAAATCTGCATTGTGTATACGACGCAAATAAGGTATCTGTTTTTAATTTTTGACAGAACAACTTTTTTGTGAGTCATAAAGAATAACACTGTATATAAATAGGATAGACATGAAACGCAGACTTGCGTTAATTTTCTTTGGCATTAGTTTTTTTATTTTTTATTTCTTTATGTCTGCATAGTATCTTCAGGTATTATATATCGGTGTTGCTTCATTTCTGTTTATTCCTTTACAACAGGCGATGGACATACAACCTGATTTGTCAGTAGATATACTCGTTCTGTTTTTTTTTTGTATAATATAAAAAATCACCGTGACGCCAACATGAAAAATTTCTTCTGGCTACCAGATATATTTTTAGGCATGTTGTAGGCTATTCACCTAAACGGAAGCTGACTTATAAAATATTGACAAGCACATCAAACAAACATAATTTGACCCAAATATCTAGTTAGGAAATGTTAGTTTTATATTTTCACAGTAAAATCTATAAATTGAATAATGAAAAATTTATATAAATAACTTTTAAAAATAATATTTTTGTTAAATGTATAATGAACCCTGCAGTATTTATACATTTTCCATTGTTAAATATCATTCTATTTTATTGCCAACTATTGTATTCAATCGCATTAAATCGTTTCTTTTTCTACCTTTCTTGGAAATACCAATGAACCTCATTTCAACAGCAGTTTTCTTTTATTCGTGTCCATACCGAATATTCATACCAATTACATACAGTATCTAGAGAATAACACGCAATATATATGGTAATGAACATACACTCTATAAACCATATATGTATAAATACTAAAACTCATAGCAATTAGGTCTAAAGCAATCAAGACCTAGAAGCTAGTAATGTCACAATCTACGCTTTAATTGAAACAAATTAATCAATCTACACTAACCATTATTAATACTATCAAAAACCTAACAATAATAATAATATCTTATACAGGCTGGGCCATCGGTTGGCTTCTCCTTGAAATGTGTTTTATTTCGACAGTTTGCAACACTGACGCGCTTGACATTGATAGATGTGTAGTGTCAAATCTCCTTATAGCGGAGGTTTGACACTACATATCTATCAATGTCAAGTGCATCAATGTTGCAAACTGTCGAAATAACACGCACTTCAGAAAGAAGCCAACAGATGGTCCTATAATAATGAAAACCAATAATAATAGCAACAACATATGAAATTTCTTCTCGTTCGGATAGAATGGTAATATATAATCAAGATAAAATAAGAAACAAAAACGTTCAACATTAAAACTTACCTTACAGTTCATTGTAATGTTTTTAAGCTTGATTTTATCACTATTTTACACGACTTTACGAAACAAGAAGGCATTGATATATAACAAAAGGAAACTTGTATTTTTAATCTTTATAAGTGAAAAGATAATCCGTAACTTGGCGAAAAACGTTTGGGAAATAACAAGCAAAATTTCACTAAATAAATACAAGTGGATGAAATGAAATTTTCTACATTTTGCTTCGATGCATTAGTTATTTTGACTCTATCATAATAATCTAGCTTGCAATTACAGCGAAAATTATGTTTGATTTTTTTATATGTTTTAAAAACTTTGGTATCCATATTTTGATGATGAGATATGAATATTTGTATTTATTCATATTTCAATTCCAATATTCATAAAAGCACCTGTCAGTATAACGTTCTAAAATTTTTTATATATATATATAAGTTTGGAAGGCGTATCTGGATGGAATACTAAGTTATTGGCGACATGTAGATATTTTAAACATGTGGTCTACGTCTGCGGTGTACGTTTGTGGTCTGAACAATGAAAATTTCGGTTTTCTTGCACTACTACTGGTGTCGTCTGAGTGTAGAAATCACAGCCTCGCCATATGTTTAGAATCATTCCATTTTTACGCGTGACATTGTCTATTTATCTTGAGATGAATGCATATTTGGACGCTTTCGGTAACAATAAAATATAATGGAACATAATCTATAGATTATCCTGTAGGGGCGTTCTGACAATGCTTATAGAATTATTATCATATGATTTATAAATTAGCTCTTTTGTTAAAACATATTATATGTGGGTCATTTGGTGTATAAGTTACAGTAATTTTGATTAATTCGTAATTATAATTCGTTTTTCAGTTTACTAAAAGGTGAATTCTATTTAATATTTAATAAACATGAAGTTGTAACTGAACTGATAAAAAATGCAGAAATCAATCGATTCAAAATATTCTGTTTTTTTTTTTCGAGAAGGAAAAAATTTATTGAATGCTTACAAGTCTTTGAGAAGACTGAAATGCAAATCGGTTCGTTTGATCCATTTACACAGAAATTCACACTCCTGGGGGTGATTGGCAAATGCACCAGAAGCAGTGTCGATAATGTGTGTGTGTGTGTGTGTGTGTGTGTGTTTTGTTAGCGCATTGATTAATTCTAGGCTATTAGATAGAGTAAATAGTTGGGGTACAGAGGTGTAACATTGGCGGCGTAAAAGCTTAATATCAAAGAGATTGTGGATGAATGTGCAGGGGAGGCGCGTGCGCGCTCTCGTTTGACCAAACGAGCGTGTCCGGATGTTTTCCCGGGATCTAGAAGCTCCACGCCATGAGCTACACTCTTGTCTCTTCATATTCTTCATCAACATCATAATTAAATAACAAACAAGGTTCAGTGCACCAAACTGATTTCTTGTATATTTTACAACACTGAGTTTACAAGCAAACTAACGAGACAACACAAACCTTACGTTTTCGTAGTTTGTTTATCGAATACAATAATACACTTTTTCTGTAAGCCTCGCAACTAACTCAAGAACGTATACATGACACAGACACTTCAAATAATCAATTATTTATAGCGTATCATTTAAATGAAAGTTAAAAACAATATAAATAACCTAGAAATGTAGTTTACTACTAAAATTTGTGCTACCATTTAATTAAATTTTTTTAATAGCATTACTAAACTTTTAATGACATTATTTATATAGCTTTACTAATTTTAAAATTAGTAAAGACCAATGGAACAATTCATAATTTTGTAGTAAGGCGTTGACAGACAAATTTATATTTAGATTTTAAGTACGGTTTAAATTCCTTCGAAAATGTTAAGAAAACAGATTCGCATAACTCATGTTATTTCTGTAGTTCAAAGTTTTCATAATTTACCGCTTGAAGCACAGTGATATTTATTAATATTTTCACTTTGATAATTGTTCGTATACTCCTACAACAATGTATAACGATCAGTAAATGTTTAACTTGTAATATACATATGTGTAATAAATAAATTTATATTATCCACAACAAAATTTCTATAAATACTATAATAAACGTTATATGAATGATAATTATACGAACGAAATATACATTTGGACTCAACGTATCTAATTAAATACATATTTAAGTTTTTGAAACAATAGACTGTTGATTATAATATATATATATATATATATATATATATATATATATATATATATATATATATATATATATATATATATATTATATGTATATATATATATATATATATATATATATATATATATATGTATATATATATATATATATATATATATATATATATATATATATATATATATATATATATATATATAAGAAACTCTGATTGATTTATCAGTCTTTAGAGATATTTGGTGAGATGTCACCTATCGAAATGTATAACGTAAAAAAGAAAAAGTTACAGAGAAACCTTTCTGTATTATGTCTCAAAAGTTTACCGCAGGACTAAACTCCGTTAGGGTTTCTTTTTTCTAGTTTAGTTTCAAAAGAAATATATTACTTTATTATTTATTTATTCAAAATCTCCAATCTGTGGCTTGCTAGGATCAATAGGATATTCGTTTGCAACAATATAAATGAATAGACATATAGTTATAAGAAAAACAAAATGTTGTCCAAATTTTATTAAAATAAAGCATGTGTTTCAAAATATTTAAAAAGATAATATTTTGAAGTATTATATTGCCACCACAGTTAATAGGAAAGGATTGATTGTATTTATTTTATACACTATTAGAAGGAAATATTCATTAGGTACCCATATTAAAAAAATAAATAAATAAAACATACCTTTATAATTATTAATAAAATACTCCTATCATAACCGCTTGGTTGAAAATGTTTGTTATAACACAGTAAACAATGATTAAAAACCCGGGAACTTAAAGCGAATTCACAATGAACAATTGAAAAATACGCGGAAAGTCTTACTAAAGGCAAGGACTGTACTGTCAGAATAGCCACACACAAACTACAACTACACGCTACAAGTTTGTTGATGTCAGATCCT
Organism: Nebria ingens riversi; assembly: GCA_018344505.1. Lineage (NCBI taxonomy): Eukaryota > Metazoa > Arthropoda > Insecta > Coleoptera > Carabidae > Nebria > Nebria ingens. The sequence goes on along the minus strand of JADQWA010000028.1, from coordinate 275,708 downwards.
AGCTTGTAAACGTATGGCACTGGGCCCATACCAGAATCTGGGTAGGGGCATAACCGCTGTATATACAGTTCAAGGCAGGAACTGTAAGGCGGGAAATGGGCTGTAAAAAAGGGGAACATCTGTTTTCATCCCTTGCGCTCACAACAAGATAATACTGTCACCGGTGTCTTGATTGGTAGAATGAATCAATTGTCTTTCCTTTACGTCGAAACTAATTTTAAATTACGAAATAAGGTGTATAAGGATTCTTAATTTTAAAGTCGCGTAAAAAAAAAAACTTTAGATCCAATCTAGAAAATAGATTTTCTTGCGTCGCAATACTCTAAAAAACATATTAACTAAATGAAAAATTATTTCACACGTAACACAAATGTTATTTATAGATCGCCCTGAATACAAATTTATAAATCAAATACGATTTATTTAATTAATTCAATCGTATACAAAAATATGTAGTTTGCAACAACATATTTTCCATTTTGTTTCTTTAATTTATAAATACGTTACTCGAAATAATTTTAGTAATAAGTAATATAAATTATTTGTTTTTATAAAATGAATATTATATGAAGTTAAAAAAAGAAATTTTATTTTGAAAAAAAAGCTACTTGTAGCATTCTTATTTTTAGTAGTTCTAAGACATTCGAAAATACATATTTTGCAAAAGATAAAACCAAATTGAAACGTTTTACGCAACTATCAGGCCTACTTGAATTAGCAATTTTACGTAATTATTATATATTTATGAAATTGACAGCAAATAATGAACATCTGCCCTATTACAACCAGAGAAGAGTATTAGATGATAACTTCTGTATAGATCATTTTATTGCTATTTTGCTTAAAAGTTGAAAATTCGTTTTAAAGGGATGATAAAATTTAGAAAATACATACATATATACATAACTTAATGCCTATTCCCAACGTATGAGGTGGCAGAAAATCCTTTATATTCACATCTTGACAATCTCTCGCTATTCAATTCGATCCTTACACACTTCTTTCGCTTCATTCAGATTCATCATACATTTTAAGCAAAATAACATTACTATCTAAATGATTATTCCAGAAAACATTTCTCTGGTTATAATTTAACAGATTTTCAATATTGGCTATCTATATATAACAAACTTAGGTATGCGACGCCACTCTTCACTTTGAAGCATTTAAAGCAATTTAAAAACAACGCCCTCACACAAAATGAAAATGAAAACCCCGTTATATGGTAATAAATTTAATAAATAGCTCAACCTTCTACAAAGTAAGAACAAATGAAATTATATCAATTATATTCACATCCTGTGAACCCTACGAAATTCTATTTATTTCATCATCATGGCCTTTGTTTCGTTTATCAAATTACTTTGGTCCGTTTCATAGAATATACGAGCAACAAAAAAATTATGTTTAAATTAAAAAAAAAAAAACGCTTTTGCAGAACACTTTTGAATTTTTACCCATTAGTCGCATTTTGTTAGTTATTTTCTAATAAATTGATTACTGTATCGTGTTAATGATGTAAACATCCCTTGTTTAATGTAATCAATTATGAGCAACCATGTCAGTTTTTCTGTCAAACATAAATGATCACCCTTGTTTCTTTAATGACTGATGTTACTAGATAAATAATTGATTGAAACTATGTTTACAAATGTGTCGGATGTAAAGAAAATATTTTTTGTTTTAGTTTTTTTTTTTAGGGTTAAATTAAAATGATTGTATTCAGGGTTGTTTAACTCATCGTATGTGTATTTATAGGATTTTAAATAGTCATATAAAATGTACATTAGAGTGTTAAAATGTCCTAATCCCTAATAGTATTAACACCACGTTCGAATTGAGTGATTTTCGTATTTAGGCTTTTACGCACGCACCAATATACTAAATGAGAGCATTGCGCAGGTACGGTGCGCAGGCTAAAGTAAAATAATGAATTCAGGCAGATTTGTTCTCACACATCTATTTGTTATCAAACCCAAATTATCTTATTGCTAAATTGCGTTAATTTTTGAATAATAGTCAAATATTTTATTTCAACGCTAAATTGGTCATGTTTCATCGTTTTGTGATTATCTTAATCGTTATCACTTTGAATCATGTTTAAATATAATACTCAAGGAAGCACTACAATTTAATCGTGATTTAAATTTTTATTTCATGACCCGATTCTATAGTCCAAATACCAAATTAACCTACTTTCATCGCCCATCACGCTTTGTCCAAAAAAAATTACTTAAATAAATAAATATCTGAAAGCTATTGGCTATATTATACTGAAAATTGTTTAAAACAGAAATACTTCATTTTCATAGTAATTTTTTCCACAAAAGAGACACCACTTTTGTGATTTAATTGTGAATCAATTATGATTGTCATTAATTTATCACAAAATAGAAGAAGAGGAAAAGAAGTAGAAGAGTAGAGATAACTAATAACAAATTAAGAAAAGTGATTCTTGTAAATCATTATCACTTTGATCAGTTTGATTGCGAAACACGGTTTGAATAAATTATTTTAAAATAAATTCAAATATTAAAATAGTCATTTACGCAAAAAATTAATTTAAACATTTTGAAAAGTGTTTCGGTAGATAAATCTATAAAATATCTAATTGTTGTATAATCAAAAACCCCAATGAGATAATTTTACAATGCTGGGAACAAAACGCCAACTAGAAATAACGATCGAAGAAACGTGATTCTTTTAATTTATTATCACTTTGATCAGTTTGATTGTGCATCACGGCTCGAAGGCACACGTCTATTATATACGATTTAAAATCATTCTAAATTGGCTTTTAAAATAATCTACACTATTACGAAGTTGAACCTGTTGCATAGGCAACTAAATTAACACAAATGACTAACGTTATGGTATACTACGTAGTTATACGAGAATAATAATTATTGATGTGTGCTTAAATATTACAACAGGGAAATTCATAGATGTATAACTCAAAAGTGTATTGTCATAAACAAGAACAGGCCATCGAACATTAAAAGTGAATTTTACTGTTTTGCATCAGGACTATTCCAAAAATGATTATACAAATATAATATTTTATCTTATAAAAAAATATACGTAACTATATGCAAAAAACGAGAATAGACTACCTGTTCTAAGATAATGATATAGCAATTTATTTTTATCAATATAGAAATATTATTTTAGTGAAGGTAAATTCTTGAAAGGAAATAAATTTATATTTATGCAACCATCTCGCAGATCAAGAGTAAATGTATTTCACTTAACACCAGGGTTAGGTAAGGTAGACAGGATGTCAATTTTGATGTGAAACTGAAACATCATGTTGTGGGATCGACCGTGTTTTTCATAAGAGCGCCGCGTCAGAAAAAGTTTTCCTAAAGCGAAACAAGATAGAAAGAAAGAACAACTCGTATCATTTCGCATCTGGTTCTAAAAAAATTTTTTGTTTACTTTTACAAAAGCGCGTAGTTAAGGTAGAGATAAGTTCTACGTCTTTTCAAAACACCATAATTTATATTATTCATAGCTCTTTTCATTAAAACCTTCGCAATTCATAAGTCAAGTGAAAAATGTTTTATGAACTCCAAGTTTATATACAACTTTATTTGAAACTTGTTCTCATGTTTAAAAATTGACATATTCTAAGAATTGAAAGTATGCTTCATGCCATCTAATATTCCCTAAATATTTTAATAGAAAGCATATTGAGATCTGAAAGTGAAAACATCAACAATAATGTGATCAAAAATATTAAAAATATCACCTAGTAATGGTCATGTAGGTGTAGGCTAACCCCTCTTGGGATTTGGTAAACGCAGAGGGGGTGGTAAAGACCGGTGGGATGCCAACATACGCGCAACCATTGATCTCATAAACAGCGCATGCGCATATAGAAAACAAGTCAGGGCTACCAAAACAGGAAAAAAATTGTGGGTCGCATTAAAATCACTCACAGGCTATCGTAAGCTGCAGAAAGTGATAAGTTATTCAATTATACTGAATTTTATGTTACAATTTCGGATTTTACTTTCACTTATTTTTTCTGCTGGTTGTTATATCGAGTATATCGACTTTGACCCATTTGCGGTTCATGTAACGATTGTTCCACTTTAAGATTATTATAAAATTATACAATTTTGAGTATATAATTCAATGTTTGTTAAATGTAATGGGACTGGGAGGCCATATTAAATTGTTCATGAGTTTAGTAGGCTCTTCCTATAGCTATACAAAATAGAATTTTCGAAATAACCAATTTATTATTTTCATATGTCTACACTAAAAGGAAAATATTTTATTCATCATGATTTCGTTAAATTTTGAATATAATTGCTGGAACTTCGAATTTGTTACCTATATTCTAGATGGAGTACAAATTGTTGCGTAATTAACCTAATTTGCATTATGCAAATTAATGATAAATATATTGCAATTTGCAGTAATATATGCATGATAAGTGTAAACTGATAGAAATGTATGTCAGTGACTAATATACTGATACATATTTAGAGAAATGACGATTATACAAAATAGTATTTATATGTTAACTAATAATATCTGTATATTTTTGATAAACATACGAGTATATTTATATCACGAATGTTCTCTGAACGTAGAGATATTTAATGAAGCAATAAAAGTATTTTTATTTATTTATTTCATCAGATAAATAGAAATATCAGAAGTAATCCATAGAATATTCTTTATATATATGTATAATAAGTATTATGATACGCCTACAATTAGATTTGAGTAAATGTATTGAGAGAAATGTGAGTCTAAAGAAAGTACACAAAATTGATTTACTATTAACACATATAAATATATTAACCGGTAATGTCTGTATTGTTAAGAAAACTATATTTGAATACTAGTCCCAAATATTGAATTCTCTCATCGAATACGATGTAACTAAAGGACTATTTTGAAGAAGATAACAAATAAACAATACATCCCCAAAACACACAAAATCAAAATAATTCTCTCTAGTAAACAGAACAATGAGTCACCCTCGAAGCTCAGATTCAACATCCCTACGCCCTGCCTTCTACCAGGTCAGTAGTACGACGAGCAATATTAGAACCGTTGTGCCGAGGAGTGAAGGGCTGCAATGCTGCAACCCTGCGCGGCTGCTCCTGCTCTAGACGCAACGCAGGAGGCTACCAGGAGAGACTTCCACACTGTTTCAACGTCAATTGCCGACGACACAGCACATACAAACAAACAAACACACACACACACACACACTTACATACATACATTTAATATCGCGCGGATCTCAAGCAGCCAGTGGTCGAGTCGAGGTCAGTACTTTCCAAGTTGTTGTTTCGACCGAGATAGTAAAAACTAAACACCGTGTTCGTAGCGTCACGTCAGTCTAGAAGTGTCCGTGGCGTGTGTGAAATCGAATTTTGGATTTAAGTATATTTATAAAGCAGAGTTTTTGTTAGCTCGAATTACGAAAATGAGCGCTGTAGATGAGATACTTAGCTACAAGCGCAAGGATGATGAAGATTTTTATAAATTGTTGGGATGCGATGAACATTCATCGGTAAGTTTAATTTTTTTTTTTTGAGATTATTGTCATATTAAGCAACATTGGTTTGAAAATCTACTTTAAATTATAACTTAGAATTGCCCAATTTACCATCATACTTTGAATTGATAAAATATGTACTAGTTAAAATTCTCTTCAAGTAAAAGATAATTTATTAAAAAAATATATATATTTAATTTCTCAATATTACAAAAATATATCAACCTATTCCCCATTTAAAAGCATATATACTTACCCTATAACATACGTAGCCAGAAACATATAGACACCTACAAGTAAATATGGTAGGTCGAGGCACAAAAATAAAATTGTAATTTAATCATAATGAATATAAACAAAAATCAGGAAAATTTGAATAACATTTTTGTAGGCGTCGTTCGTAAGTATTTAAAAATCAGTAGGGGAAATACCCAATACCCGCTCTTTAAAAATCAAAATGCATGACACAAATACATATACAGCGTTGAACCATTCTAACAATAGCTATTGATTTTTTAACAGGTAAAAAGTCTGGCAACTTTTTTAGCAATTTGCAAATAATTTGTTTGAGTCAATTGAACCTTGCTTTAAAATGTGTTAAAAGAATAAAATACATGGCAATTTATCAAGGTTAAACACTATTACAAACATTTGAAATCTAGATTTATAATAAAACTAGATTAAATAAATCGCGATATGCATTAATTAGTTTTTCTATGATATTCGACTAATAAATAATAATAAACAACTATTTCAAAACCTAGTTTTGATGTATTTTTGAAGTAGATATCAAAATACATATTTCTGGTGATATTGCATAATAACAAGATGACATTTGGCTTTATTTTTAAACATTTTTTTTTATATATTTAATGCAATTTTAAATATTTAATATTTAAAATTGGAAAAAAATATACCTATAAAAAATATATTATTAATTAAAATTTTCATTAGGCAGAAAAACTTACATTTAGACTGGTTTTCATAACAATGATTAATAAATTAGTAATACTTTGTTTTATGTGCTAATTATTTGCAAAATAAGTGTTCTTCTTGTTTATTACGTATTGTTTGAGTATATTAAATTGTTTATTTCGCCTGCTAGAATCTACAGATAAAATTTATTGCTTTAAAAAATAAATGTTTTGTTGTTATTATTAATTAATTTTATAGCTAACACATTAAAATTAAACAATTGCTAATAATAATTACTTTTTTTATTTGTGGTATTTCCATTTTTAAATTGTGCTAACATTCACAGAAATGTTTTTAGTGACTATAAATATATGGATAATTACTTATAGTTAGGTATATAATTAAATCAGCATAGAATATGCTTAAAATCCAATAGATTTAAATGTTTGCAAAAATATATTCGTAACAGATAACATATGTAAATATATTTTTTATCATCTATTAAGAACTAAAAATTAAATAATTTAATAGATAATGTTCATTCATTGATAATTATTTGCTTTACTACGCAATAAAAAAAAATTATAGGTACGATTCAAAATAGAAGATACAATTTTTATCCGATTTATGAAAATTAATTTCTCATGAATCATATAAAAATTAATGATAAATTAATCCTCATTTTTCATTTTGATTCACAATCAAACACCCTCATTTGTCTTTAGGCAACTGAATTAGCTGCAAGCTTCAATAATCGCGTAATAATTTTGAATTACAAATTTGCCATGGAATATTTTAAAATTATAAAATGAATATGAAATGTGTCTTAATGTTTAAACAGCATCATTCGAATGCAAACTTTCGAGGTAGTTTCGTGTTAAGAAGCGTTCATTACGTTAAACGATCATTAAATATAAATGAATGTGACTTGTTTCACACTGTATTGTCCGTAGGTAGATGAAATAATTGTTAATTACAGAAAGCGTTAATTCTAGTTCATTAATTCGTTACTTATTTGAACCTTTTTTTGTTTGTTTTAACTCTGTTAGTACTTATTATTAAAGTACGATAGATAAGAATATTTCTTCGAAAAGCCATTATTTTAAAATAAAGTACAAGTCTCTCGTCATCGTTAATGTCACGTCAAAAACCGTTGTTGCAATGAAAAATACTTTCGACATTAAGACGTGATGTTAGGCATAATTTGAACAACAAAAACTTATTTTATCAAGTATTAAAATGATTTTAACACCGACGTTGAACGAGTAATATAATGTATTATTGATTAAATCAAATCAAATATGAATGAATATCTCAATATTATAAATATTAAAGTTAATATATTTTGATTAGTAAAACTAACGTTATTTATTTTAATTTGAAAATGCTTTTATATTATTTAATTTTCAGGTGGAACAAATAACTACAGAATACAAGCAACTTGCTCTTCAATATCATCCTGATAAAAACGATGGAGATAAAGAAGCAGAGGAGAAATTTCAAAAGTTAAAGGTAGGCAATTTCAATTCAACAGTAATTGGCGTCGTGCCTCAAGCGGGCAATTTATTTCCGTGGCTTGGTTGGTGAGGTGTAATATTATTGATGTATTTCTGATTACAAAGGAAGCCAAAGAAACGCTGTGCGATCCTTCTAAACGCATTAATTACGACAAGTGGAAAAACAGTGGCATCTCTATCAGTTATAAGCAGTGGCTAGGCATGAAGGAGCATGTACACCAGGTAAATAAAATAACGATTCATTCATGTTTATTTGTTCCAATCACACTGTGATCTTCAAATTAAAAATATTAATTTTTTAGTACTAAGACTAAAAATGACGTACGTTTGCTTTTCATAAAATTAAGTATTATTTTGTAAATTATTCGTAACAATCTGTTAGAAAATGGAGATGGCAATGCCATTCCCGGACGAACCTTTTACTCCACATCAATATATTATCGTTGTTGAAAAATATTTAAACAATTATTATTCTTAGTTGTCTGACTCTTTTTTTATATATATATATATATATATATATATATATATATATATATATATATATATACATATATTTATATATATATATATATATATATATATATATATATATATATATATATATATATATATATATATATATATATATATATATATATATATATATATATATATATATATGTATGTATGTATATATATGCGCATAGATCATACGGTTGCTCTCTTTGCTTTGCCTACTGTCCGGAGTAGTTTGGGATGTTGTGTTGAATTTTAATTTAATAAACTAATTTTAGCTAGAGATGGTTAGATTAACGAAATTATTAAATATTTCACCATTATTTCCCATGAGCAACTTTTCTGACAGAGATTCGATTACAGCATGTCCTAAACTAACCCAAACGTCCTCAATTGAAAAATATACATTCATCTATAGCCACAACGCCTTTTTGATTAAAAATCGATTTTATGAATATAATTGTACAGTGATGTAAAATTATTCTATGATTGTGTTCTCAGAATAAAACTTTGAATTTTCTTGGGTATTTTTATAAATAATTATATAACAAGTTATACCAGATGGTAGTACGATTACATTAATGGTATCACTCATTAGAACAAAATATTTATAAAATTAATTCGATAAATATAATTAAATTTTGAGAGGATGATGTCGCAGTGAGCAGTTACCTTATTCCTTCCAATTTAAAATGATCTCATTTCGAACTAAAATAAAATTAATTGAGTTTTTTAATTTTTATTTATCTGATGGGCGGAGGCCATTACGTCTTAACAAATAACAATTAATTATAATAAAAGTCAAATATACGTAATTGTCATTATAATTATATGAAGATTTTTTCTCAGGAGTCATAATTATAATTTATATCTAATTTCAGTCAATGCACTGGACAACGCCAAAAACAAAAGATCGTATGTTACCGGACACAAGCGGCTCGTCAGGCCCAGCAAGTCTTGGTGCTGGAGGAGTTTCAGCAGCCCAGAGACGTGCGTCAGAGGGAGGCGCTAACTTACACTGGGGCGGCCGTGGTACTGGGGCACCATGGGGTGCTGAAGCACCCAGCGAAGTCGTTAATAAATTTCGAAATTACGAAATATAAATTCAAACTCAATAACGCGCGAGTAACATACTGAGCGAATAATCTCAAATAAGTCGATATAAAAGGTCAACATATAACCATATCCAAGATTATATATTATATACTGAGGTTTCTTCCATTCTGTATCAAGCATTTTCAGTAGTGTGACGTCATATGTAAAAGTGGTACAACCATTGTGTAAGTTGGGTAGGTCAACATCCGGTTACATTTTGTTGATAAATATGTTTATGCGAATGAGGAAACCTTAGTATATACCATATTAATAGAATTAATTTGATTTTATCTAACTTTACTTACAATTACTAGGAGTTCATATACAAATGTTGACCAATCATGTCATCGACATTTTGATCAATCATTTTTCAATGTTCAATGTTGATTTATAATTGTTGCCCTTTATGATAAATAGTTGATTATTATTTATTGATTTTTAAACTGACGTATAAGTATTATGTGTCAAAATACCTTTGAATGTGTAGTAAAATGTTATTTATATAATTTAAAGGCATATCAAACAATAATTGTTTATAACATATTTAATAAGTGCGGAAATCGTTCATATCGCTGCTGTATCTTATGTAGGACCCTTGGATGTGATAATAAGACAAGTTTCAAATAATTTTTGGACATAAGGTAAAATAAAGAAATATTTCTGTCTTCTTTCTTTCTTGCCAAAAACAATCATCTATTTCAATTAAACAACTGGTATGCAATGATAATAATATATTTTCTATGATTTAATTATAAACTGACTTTTGATTAGTATTAAGTAAACTGCCCTAGTCTCCGCACTGTGTAATCAGGGTACAGCACAACTGTCTTCTAGAGTACCTAAAAGCGTCAAAATAACTAGTTTTCTATATTGAATTGAATTTTCAGACCCTTGTATCTATTTTGATATATGTTGTATTTTGAGAGAATTATATATATATTCTATTTTAATGTGATCAAATATTATATGTTTATAAATGTTTAATAAATATTATGCAATGGCGAAATTGAATTATTGATGAGCCGCTTTCTATTTACCACATTCAAACAAATGTATACTGAGCAACACACTGTACAGATTGATGCAATTTTCTGCAATACTGCCTGCGCATTAAAATATGTTTTTGAATTATTTTTCCTTATTGTGACCATTGAATAACATAATTACCAATAAAACGTTGCATTTGACCTATGATACAATATCAAATGATAACATGATACATCCTAATGCGTACGAAACAGTACAGAACAATGATTCCGAACAACACAGTATTTAACTTCATATTAATCTCTCCGTTACAGAAAGAGTAATCTACAATCCTAATACCATACCTTTTCCTCTATGCAGTTCGCTCAGTTTAGATATGTGTGAATATATATTTGATTGAAACATAAATACGAAGCAGTGTTATTATAATCTATAATTCGCTTATTATTGAAGTGTGACATGGTATATAGATTGGATTAATGAAATATGATTACGTTGTAGGTTTCGTGTATTATTTTATTTCAGTAAAAATTACGTACTTACAATTAATAGTAGAGCCATATATAATTACTAAATAAAAAATTCTATAAATACAATTTGAATAAACATTTTAAGGGCCACAATGAAAGTTACAAAAATAGGTTATCCTAGTCTGCTTTAAAGTGAATATGAGATGCATTTTTGCAACATATAACAAAATTACGAAATGAATGATTCCCATTTAATAGTTACAAGATGGAAATGGATAATGAAAACATTTGATATGACCGATAATGGCACGAGAGTTTTTAAGAGATATTCCCAGGGACTGGACAAATTTTAAAATAATTGTAGACCACTCCCTGTGTATTTCCTAATATTAAACTAGCTATACATATGATGATATATTATATTATGCATCTCAATATGCTACATTAGACAGTCTATATTGTGTCAAGTTAATTAGAGATAGGCTATTGTTCGTTTTATATCGCAATTTAACATAAAAGTTTTTCATTTAAAATGAACACAGACGCTTCGTTTGTCACTTTAACTCTTGGTTTGACACAGAACAAGAGTAGGATCATTACTTTACAGTAAATATTTATACGTTTGGCAATTAAACTTTTATAGCATCATTGTCGTTAAACCACATATAAATTTTCCATGGGGTCTTCCGTTAAATCACAGGGTCGTCGAAATTCTTGGCCAGCTTCATGAAGCCATTTATTTGATACTAAAAGCAAAGACTCAATGATCATTATCGTACTTAATCCAATAGTTAGTAACATATACTACAAAAACAAACATGGAGGAAGAATACCAAGGATATGAAAGGATATTTTATGAGGACTAAATAAGAAACTGTATCACAATATACTTATAAAAATATTTCAACTCAAATTAATCTTGAAAATAATTGCTGTTATAAATTTCTAACTTGAAGACGATATTTTTTGAACCTAGTTAAACCCAATATTCAATTCATAAATCGACAACACAAAATCGCTACACTATTATTAATTCATGAAAATCAAATTAAAATGTGTTTAATATATATATATATTTGAAATCAACTTATATCGAATCCATAACGCTTCATATGGGGGAAAACAGACAGACATCTTATAACAAAAAATAACAAAGTAAACATTATAAGTGGGTTCTTCAAGAGTTCTAAAAAAAACGTTTATATACAACTATACATTTTTTTAAATGAAGTATTTTGTGTAGATTCGCAACAGTCCGTTAGAGTGTTTATTTCGGATGTTTTAATGTTTATATATTGTTTATATAATAAATGAGGGCGATATTTAAATATCGCTTATGGTGTTTGAATAAAAAATCTGGAAAAGCTATTATGTGCTTACCCTCTTAAATACTACAACTTTTACAAACAGCAAATATCATGATTGAATGTTCAACTCTACAGCAAATATCAGTCAAGCGTTACAAATTCCCTAGTTATCTCACTCTCATATATGCTCATAGCGCATACACACTTTGCTCTGCCTAATGTGTAGTTATGCGGAATATTCAGTGATGTAAGGTTGAATTTTGATTTGACAAACTAGTTTAAGTGGGAGAAAATGGTATTGAAGATATTGATAGATCTAATATCACCCCACTACTTTCCTGCTACTGCACAGTATAGCAAATTATCTAACAGAGATTACCGATAATATTATGTCCTCAACTAAGCCATAACAACAAGCGTGCACTCAATGAAATTTTGAAAATACATAATTCTATTCCCATAATATAATAAATTGTATGCTTACCGTATAATTTTATACATCAAATGAAGCACTAACAATTCATTACTTCATCTTCATACTTCATATTCATGACACAAACCATAAATGAAAGAAAATGTTGTCTATGTATCTTGAGTTTATATGTTACATTTTCTTCTTTGTATAGTCAATTGATATTGTCAAGCATTGTTTATTGTTTTCAAGTACCGCGATACGTATGTTGCCGACATATTATAGCAATCATAACAACGCATAGCTGGTTTCGTTTAAATTTAATTGAAAATGGAATCTTTATAAAGGAAAATGTTGATATCTTGTATTGTTTTCGAGATGTAAACGTGATATGATCTATACCATTGTCTATACATATATATATATATATATATATATATATATATATATATATATATATATATATATATATATATGTTTTAAAAAAAAACAAAAACGTTCCCTATATCTTTATATTTCTGCATATTTTAGGTTGAAAATAAAATTGTTGAAAACTCATACTGGTATCCGGATGTTTTAGGAAATTGTTAATCATTCTTAGTCATTTCGGTATTACACCCCGAGGAATAAATATAATTTCAAAAATATAGACAAACTCACCCCATTTAGAACCAGCAAGAACCGGGCACGCTGCATGCCTTGTTAAGAAGTCGCCTGCTCCACTTGGGTACAAATTATGCCAGAATGCTGCTGTACCTTTCTTGGGCCACAGAGCTGTTCTTAAATGTGGGAACACTGTTGCTCCACCTTGAGCTACATCACTCATCTAAAACATATAAACAAACAATAAATATATTGATACATTTATTTGAATTTAATAAAGATGAATGATTAATTTGGTAACACTTACATAAAATAATACTGTTGCAATTCGGTTGCCAGTGCCTAAAGATTTGAATGCGTTTATTTCTTCTTTCTATAAATAAAAATAAATCAAATACAATTTTAATCGCATATCAATAATAAAACGCATATGAAGATGTCCCTCTTTTGAATTCAACACAAATATTAACAAATTGACTTACCCTGGCGAAATCAAAGTGAGGCTCGTAATGTCCTCCAATACCATAGTTAACCACTTGTAGTTCTTCAGCAGTGGTGACTGTTAAATCTGTCATATCTTCAACACGTTGACAAACATTCGCGATATGTTTGTGTTCATGTTCTTTCAACCACGCGGATTTGCTAATACGATATTGAGCGGTTTCAAGTTCCCCAGTTTTGTAATTCTGAACCGTTGCTCGTTTGAACTATAATTAAAAGATACAATTGTTTAAATAATTCAGCATTTTAAAATAATGGCGAAAGATTGGTAAGAGGTGAATGGATGTAAAGGGTTTTCTGTCACCCCATTTCGTGAGAATTTGCAAGAAAGTCTGTATGTAAGTATGTAATTCTCACTTACTCTAGGTTGCGCCAATTTCTTAATAGTTGCAATCTCATGATCATACATGATTTCGTGAAAAATAACAATTCTCGGTTTCAAATGGGCTTCTTCAACTTTGAACGGGGCGATTTTTAGAAACGGCCTGTTATTATCCACATACATACACTTTAACTGTGCCGTAGTTTTGGCTGGCGTAGATACTTCACCACGGCATAACATTTCGTACAGATCACGTTCGGGAAGTTCGTCTATTGGTCGCTTGACACTTTGTGTAACTGTGACTGGCTGTAAAGAAAATTTTATTAAAACCCAATTATTAAGAAACGCTAAGATAAGTACCTCTGTGGCCAGAACATCTACATCAGATTCATCCTCACCCTTCCTCTTATCAGCTACTGTTTTTTCGATAGCTTCTTCATAATAAACCTTATTCCCTAACGCTCTTTGGTGTTGAGGAAGAATTTCAAGTAATTCATTTGTTAATTGTAAAGCAAGTGGCGTGTTTCCTATTTCAACATTTTATATTATTTTTGCCCGTATTGTGGTTTCAAACTAAATATTACCTTGCATATAAGTAGAGAACGCGAGATACTCGAGTATATCACTTTTCCGTATTGTTTCGTTGACTTCACGTCCTAGCCGTGAATCAGCTTCTTGCATCCAGAGGACAGTATGATAATAATCGCCATTGTTGTACGCTTGGCGACCAAGTTCAAAACAGTCGCCAGCTGTTAATTCGCTACTGTATTGGATTCCATTTAGTTCACCACGAGCTAAGGACGACGTGTCCAGTTTGTACGTATCTTGTAGACGTGTTAGCGCAACAGCTGCTCCGTTCAAATCTTCGTCGGTCGGGAATTTTAACTGGTCACGGAATGATGTGATATTCGCGATGAAATCTATGAAAAGACATACGAAATTCTCGTTGTATATTAGCTACCAAGATAAATTGTATTGCATATTGCATAATTAATGATTTTGCTTTTTTTAAATTGAATTTAATATTGAGTTGGTAAGGAGTATGTATATTTTGTTATAGGAAGACATAGAGCAAAATTGGATCAAAATGCGTTTAAAATGAATACCTTCTCCCACGTTATTTGCCATCAGCGCTTCGACTTGCCTCCAGTCGGTGGTAAGCCTCTTAACTAACAAATATGCATTAATAGGATTTGCCAAATATGCTTGGCAATCAGAACTTGAGTCGTCATGTTGCCGTTGATATTCTTCTGAATATCTGTAGCAATATAAATGGATGTTAATATACGTTTAATGTAGTATACCCACTCAAAATGTAAAAATATTCACCTTCGAAGCAATTCAACTTTTCGCTCTTGAGCAGTTATGTACCCTTGCAATGTATTTATGAGTACTGCTTCAGTTTGAAGAAGTTCTTCCATATCTGCTAGAGCCGTGAAGATTTCCGCTTGTACTTGAGGGTAAATGCACAGAGATAGCGTACACACAATCATGGAAATCAGTCTTATTTTACAGCGTGACATCGTGATTCTAGAATAAAATTATTAGATAAAATACACTCAATAAACAGAGTTACGTTAATATTTAAGAGAGTATCATTTTATAGCTCGGTTTTGTTTTTCGCAAAATTGTTCATGCTTCATGTATTTTTCTTTTTTTTATATTTTGCAGCACGATTTAATTTTCTACTCTCGTATGTCCTTTGTGGAATGTCTATATGATATGGAGATGGAGAATGTCTTAGGTTTCTCATCGCTTGATCTTGCATGGTTAACAAGCATTTTTATCCGTTTATAAATAGAATCGTTTTCACTTGTCTATTGTTTTCATGGCAGATGAGCTTGGATCATAAATCTGTTCAACTTATATGCTGTTACACTATCTTTATACAATTTACGTGAAATGCCACAGTTTCAAGGCTTAATTGTGCTTCATAAAATGTAATTAGCATTGCTAATGGCGATTTGACACTACATCTACTGTTTATACAAAATTCGTGAAGATTTAAAGTATTCTTTTAGTTAAAACATTCGTGTATTAGATTATTTATTATTTATTTAGTAAAAATAGAATGTTTCATAATTTGGTTATCTACTCAGGTATTATGCTTTCGTATCTTACAAATTAGGAAAATCCTATACGCATAATTATAAATAATATACGCTAAAGATAAACGTCATATGATTGTTTATTAATTAAATAATTAACTATACCACTACAAATATAGTAAATGTTTATATTATTTTAAATTTTAGAACATATCTTGACTTATAATAGTTAATTTAAACTTTTTACGACAAGTACTATTAAATTAATTCTGTTTATTAACCCCATTGCCAGATAACTTTACGGTATTGATATTTTGTTATATATTAGCCAAAAAAAAAACATTAAAGAATAATTAATTTAATATATTAAACTCAGCTTTAGTTTAATAATAAATTATTATTTAAGCTACGTTTATTGCTATTAATTATTATACGATTATATGCACGTTTTTTTGTTTATATTACACTCTTCAGTCAAGGGTAATTTAAGACAACACGAAATTCGTTTTTTTTGTGTTTTGTGTACTACACGGTACTATACTAAAACAGTTTATGATTTATGATTTTATTAAAGTAATTATTCATAATGTCGTTGATAGAATACAAAATCTCATTCAGTCGATGTAGCCGTTTTATACTGCAGTCGTTTGCAGATCGATAAGCAAGCTGACAAAACGGCAAACGTTTCTTTGAGTGGATTGTCTGAAGTTTCTTTGAATGGATTGTCTGAAGTTCTTCAAACTTTTACTGTTAAACTCATTTTTAAAGGCTACATAAGCCTACAAAAGAAACCAGCTACAATTGTGTGAAAACTTTTTTTTGGGAATTTCGTAATTCGCAGAATCTGTTGTCGTTTGTGTATCTATAAGGATGAAAGATATTATCAACCTTCCTTTTCAACTCACAAGACACGTAACACAATACAAAACAACGGTTGTTATATTAAAATCGCAGCTTGAATTTCAATTGCATATAAATTCGAATTTACACTGCGTAATTTTCTTTAGCAAGTGAGAATTTAGACGGAATGTACAATACATTGAACCTATCATGAACTAAACAAGGTAGAGAACCAAATTGGCAGCCATATATTCGCATATATAAATTTTAAAAACCGGTTTTATAACTTCCTTATTAACTGAAGAAATTAAATGACAAAAGATTACTAAATATTTAAATATGTACACATAGTCACAAATACCAACTATACCACAGTTTTTAGCAAAACATTAAGCATTTTCTGTCTGAAATTAGTATGCAAGTGATTTAAATCATATAGAGTATTTATCTTCTTTGTGTTGCCACGTTTGTATGTGTATAAAAATGTAATGATAGTTATTGTTCATGTGATTATTTAGCATGGCATTTTATGTTGTATTGAAATCGTGCAAATTATAAACTGTATTACTAGGAATTGTATCTTGAAAGATGGAATGAGAAGCAAGATTTCTGGTATTAGCTGTTTGTCGTGTGAAAGAGGATGTGCACAGAAAGTGCATTCAATCTGACTCTATTATCATTTGCCATTGCCACTAAGAGGAAATGGCGTTGATTACAAGGCAGCCTAATCGTAATCGTTGAAAAAAAAACACTGCATAGCATTTTCATTGTCATTTCTTTTAGTGTATCTTTTTATATTAGTATCAAGATTTGCCAGTAATATTTTCTCTCGGTATTAACTAGGGCTTGGAAATAATGATGGATGTAATTTTTGATTTGAATAAGACGAATAATTAAGAACGTTTTAGTCAATTTTAATCATGCATAGACGATTGTTTTACTTAGGAAATGTGATTTAGTAATTATGAAAATGTTTTTCTACATTTCCATAAATTAATTTAAATATTTATATCCGAGTGTACTTATGTTAATTAAAGTTATTAGTTAGTTAAAATTAACACAAACAATTTGTTCTTTGCTTTAACTTTGTTGACAAAGAAATCAGTTTGATTCAGTTTATTTTAGTTATAAAATATAAGGTCAAAAGGTATTTATAATTAGCATTATTACCAAAGTAAATAATATGAAATTAATAACATACTTTGGAAATTGTATTTCGAATTGAATTAAAAATACATACATATATAAAAATTACAGATAAAACTTACAATTTCTGATATATTGCACTAAGATTCTTTTAATATAAGAACATTCCGATAAAACTAATTTATATTTCTAGATTATTATTACTAGGAAATTGCGTTAAATTTATTTTAACAATTATTTTTGATGGTAAATAACAAACTGGTTTCATGTCAAGTCGCGTTGACAATATATAGAAAGGTAGGAGGATTCTAAACACAATCCCTCACCCCCCTCCGCGTACTCAATTTTACAACGGAAGGTGTATTTTCTAAAAATTATTAAGTTATAATTACTTCATTTATATATTTGTGTATTGTTTATAAAATATTGATATTAATAGTGGTAGGTGACAGTACATATGCGTTGGTTACTAGTTTGGTTAAAAAAGTTTGGAGTAACTATTTTTTTGTACTAAGTATTGAATCGAATATACATTAAACATAGTTTAAATGACAAAAGCACAAGGACTCGACCTTATACATACATACAATGTTATCTGTATGCAGTACTAATAAATAATTGAACAATCGCGAACACTGATTACAAATGAATATGAATAAAAGTGGAAAAAGCTATTTATTTCCAATTGTTAAATTAATGACACTCTATAATGTAATAGGATGTTGTCATGGATTACAAAAATAAACTATTCATCTATTTTGTCACCTGGTTTATTCGGTTAATTGTATAAAAGGTGTGAAAGTACGTTTTTAATTACAATTTTAAAATATCAGTTAGACATTTACAGTATATTTAATTGTTTTCGTCTTAAGGAAGTGTTTAAACTTAAAGGTTTTTTGACTTTGTGGAAGACAGTTTCACAAATATAGACTTTTTATTAAATTTAAGCGTGCTTTAAAACTTTGGATTTTCATCTCTTAGCTGTACTGATCAAATAATAACTAATCAATCCTAACCAGATATTGAAAAATCATATCGAATCAAACCAATCAGAATCAGCAATTTCAGATATTTCCAGCCAATTACGATTCTATAGCAACAGTAATACATCATTCTAAAACAAGTGCAGACCAGTATAGAACATCTGCCATATTACTATCAGAGTGCAATATTACAAAATATTTTTCATGTACCAATAATTCCAATTGTCTAAAATTCATTTTGAAATGGGATGATAAAACAAAATGTTGAAAACATTGCAAAAATACAAAAACATTATACTCTAATACTTGTTCTCTGCTTGTAATATGGCATAAATATCAATATTGGCTATCAATTTCACAAAAATAAAATATTTCTAAAAAATAATATATTAGGTTGTTTAAATACCAACGTAAAAATCTTCATTTCCCTAAATGTACACCTAAATGCCACACGAACTGATTTAAAAATTAAAACGGATGAGGCCTTTCACTTATCCTAATTCTTTATGTCATTTTACAGCTGAATGACCTTGGGTGTCGATTCACTTAACTATCAAATCTTATTTCGTCTATAATTAATTTCATTTTGAGATTATTGTTTTAAATAATTCTTGATACTTTGAGCAATAACAATAATTTTCAAAACAAAAGAACAATTTATTTATTTATTACAAAATTGATACTATTTTTGAAAAACTATATATTTATTAAGTTACTGTAGCTCAAAGTGTTAGTAATTATTAAAAGAAAATTCAAGTAGGAACTACATGTATTTTATAAGCAACCATAACCTAAATAAATTTGAATTCCGTTATGGCAGCTTTAAACCTGTAACACCATATACTTAAAACTATCTTTAAATAATAGACTAAAATAATAACAAATCGTGTTTAACCTGAAATTATCATTCGAATACTAGAATAATAAAATAAGTAAAACACGAACTGGTTATAATTTTAACAACAATACAGTAATTCCTATTATTTTCAAACCGAATGCGTTTTTAATTGCTTTTGTAAATGGAAATAAATTATAAAAGCCAGAGCTATATTAATATATAAACAATGTTCAATGTTGTATTATTTATTATAATTTCTTTAGATGAGTTTCCCTTTTATATCCGCGGCATTGTTCACGATGTAGATGAACTCACGAAGACTAAAAATGGGGAAACCAAAAAAGGTAAGGCACGATATTTCAAAATGCCATATAAAATTAAACTTAAACCTGAAACTTTCAGTAAAACGAATGGTGAAGGTCGTTAGGTCGTACGAAAAACATAACTGTAATATTGCTTAGGTTTGATTGAAATTGGGATAATTTGTTCAGTGACTGTATAATCCTAATTGTTTTATACCTAATTAACTGAACAAACAAATTATAATCTCTATACTGCGTAACGTGTATAGAGATGGGTACAAATTATTGCGCCAGGAAATAAAGAACAAAACAATACGATTTTTTGGAGAATCGTTCATGCATTTCTGTCTGTCTATATGAAATGAAACTGATCATTTCATGCTAATGATGGTGTAAAATTGACAAATAAAGATTGTTAATTTCCGGAAGTGGGAAAACAAATAAAAATCATTGTTATGATTTTAGCAGATATTAGATAATAAATACAGTTTTAACTGTATTATATAATAGAGATAAATATGTTTAGAATAAAAAGATTAGTATGACTAGAATATTAACATAAAATTGTGCTCGGAATGATGTCATTTCTATTTTAAACTGTGCATTTATGTCAGATCATTTTTCAAATAAATTATCGTCACATACGATAAAATCTATAAATACATTTCATAAATTCTATATTCAATTGCGCAAATATGTATAGAATTTTCAATAAATATTTAAGTGCCTATTGAATGAAATGAAAATGTCTGTCATTATATAGTAAATAGGTACATGGTTAATGTTCAAAACTAAATACTTCCTGTTCATAATTACTTATGGTGACTTATGAATGAACATTTCAGAAATATGGTAAAATTAGAAAATTTATCCGGAAGTCTTAAAATCTATTATACCATATTTTGAATATTATTGTTAACTCGTCGTACGTAATACCGAAGAAATAAAGCATTCGGTAAGTATCTCCCATTGTAAATTATCTTCAACAAAAAGTACGTTTTTCATCGCCCTGAATCCAAATATTATATATATATATATATATATATATATATATATATATATATATATATATATATCACTCGCTCGTAAGACCAAATTTGTCGTTCCTTCTTCTCAAGAGATACTGAACTGATTGACATCAAATTTGGTATACATAATCTATGGATACACAATTTGAGCCATTCGACTTTAAATCCAGTAGGCCCTTTATTTGCGGAGTTATTAAAAATGTACAATATATTCCAACATTTTACAAAAATTCACTAAGTAAACTTTAGGCCGAAGGCGAAGCCAATGTATGTTATATTAGAGAATTATTACGAAAATAATAAAACTATAAAATTATGCTTTTCTTTCGTATATGGACTTAACTAAATGTATAAATTCAAATACGAACCAAACGTGATGGTGTATATGTTATGCAACAAGAAACCGTAAGTTTAATTTATAAGAATGACTGTAAAAGTATATAAAACATGTTTAGCTATGAAACTTTTGCAACTGCCCATAAATGAAACTGCTAATATGTCAAATAACTGCAATTTTTAGAGTATTGTGCATCAGAAAATGGTGTACGTGACACGACAAACGTCCGGGATAATCATCTACACTTCAACCACAGTGAGATTCAAATATGTCACATATGCTGTACACTCCAGCCGAAATGAAAACTTGCTTAGATCTATGCTTAGGTCAAGGGAATACGATGAGATTCGTTCTCATTTCTTTTTGGTTGAATGTACACATACGTATGTATGTATGTACATATTTATTATACAGAACTCTGTTACTGTTTTCGACATTATGAATAAGAAGAGCCATTATTTATTATTAAGTTAATGAATGGAAGTACACATGTTTACATACTTTAAAAGCAATTATTAATGAAGAAAGTTTCTCGATCAAATCAAGTTGATTCAAACAATTGAATCATTAAATAGAAATAGCCATTAGCAGTTGTATAATTGTTTTGATCGATTCTCAAAATCGTAACTACAATTAAAAGGAATTCATTCGCCATGAAAGTTCAAATATTTACTAAATACAATTCCAACATTTCCTTTGGTTGAAAACAGCAGTGATCGAGCACTTTAAAGTTTAATGCTACGAATTTTATCAGAATTTTCATTGTAAACACATATACAAGGTCAAATATGTACGTACGTGGGTAGGCATTTATTAAAGAATAATTGTAAAATATGTTTATGTATGAACAAATTTTTTTATTTTAAAATTCAAACCCGTTGTTTATTAAGTTTAATATGAACCATTACTCTCATATTTATTGAACTTCGTTTAACATAAAACTGGGTCAGGAGAAGATTAAGTTAAATATAGAAGTTAAAAAAAATAAAATTAAAAAAGAAAGTCTTGGAGAATCTCGGGTAGAATACCATCAAATAAAACTTCTGACCTTGTGCGACATTGAAATGAAACTTGACTTTTTATTCTTATTTTACTAAATTTGTAGCTTTCAAGGTTTATCAGGGATAACACACGTACCTTTAATATTTTAGTGGCACACGATTCATGTAATTTCACTTAATTAAAGTAAATTTACACTTAATATAGATAGCGTTAATTTTAAGCATAATACTCGTATTAACCATACATAAAATTTCTATAAATTTACACTAAAAGTGAATAGCATGAATTTTCAATATAATTAGCAATGATTAAGTAAATTTACACACATTATTTTAACATAACCTCACACAACATATCTGACCTAAATGACTCTAACATCACCTAAGAGGATTCTTCTTACTTAACATTACCACAATTATTTTATTTCGTGAATTTTAATTCAATTTATATAACATTTTAAATATTTATTTTCAGTTTTACTAAAGTGAATGTGTTTGATAGGAACCAGTTTGTTTTATGGTAATTCACAAATTTCAGAGGAAAAATTGAAAGTATATAAAAAGCAATAGATGAGCTAAACAACATTGAAAATGTCACGGTAAGGTGAAAGTGCTGTTCAATTCAATTCGCTAAAGTTGAAATGCCGAATTATTTTGTATTTCTTGATGCAAGCATAAAGGTCATACAAAACCAAACATTTCTGCAATCTAATTGCATCCAATTACTGTTAAACACATACATA
Organism: Nebria ingens riversi; assembly: GCA_018344505.1. Taxonomy (NCBI): domain Eukaryota; kingdom Metazoa; phylum Arthropoda; class Insecta; order Coleoptera; family Carabidae; genus Nebria; species Nebria ingens. The sequence continues at coordinate 252,294 of JADQWA010000028.1, read as the reverse complement.
CGTTCCCCGCTACTATTTCTTAAATTTGTACCTCTACTGTATGATCAGTTCATTTTAGAAATGATAATGCAAATATTTGCACAAAGTATATTGCATCATTAGATATTACGACAAATGTTTAAACATTTGCAGTTATTTTTTAAACAAACAATTATATTTAAATTACTGTCATTACTACGGTTTAAGTAATCATTACAACAATTGTTTTGTATAAATTGTAGTTCTAACAAGATGGGATTTCCTTGAATTTTATCCCAAGTTTTTCGAAGCAATACTCTTTCACATTTTTTCATAACTTTTTTAATTTGAATTATAATTGTTGTGAGAGAAAATTAACCTATTTATCATTATTTTAGAAGCTACTAAATTAAATAGTAGCAAGCAAATTTTTAAATTATACTGACAAGTACACTGTGAATACTATTAAAAAATTTAATCATTATGGATCTAAATAAGAAAAAATTATATAATTTAATGTTAGGATATTTTCACCATTTGTTTAAAATTAATGTAAATTTGTATTATTTATAAATTACATCCTATTTTATTATATGAGAAATCTATTTTAACACCTATTCGCAATAATTGACCGAGTAAATAAGAAAATAATTTTTGCGCTAAGCGCTAATTATATTATTACATATCCTTGTTCATGTTAAATAATTAAGTACCATTTCTTATACGAGAAATTTCTGTTGCGTGTAGAACTAAACATAATCTTTAGAGATGTTAGCGAGATAAATTAATAAAGAAGACGAACAAAAAACCTCAACTTCAACAGACAATATGTGGTCTACTTTTGTTAAAATTACCAAATAGTGCATACAAAAACATTACATATAAATCTGGTAAAGAAACAAAAATATATACTTTCAGTTTAAATTAATTTCAATTATTTTCGTAACCTTATAAGCTTATAAACGATTATAATTAAACATTTGAAATTGAATCACAATTATCAAGATTTTAATTCATAAGCATCTAGCGATAATATAAATTTAATTTCCGTTAACAGAAATTACTTTATTTTCTGTTAACAGAAAT
>JADQWA010000028.1:74943-251150 GCA_018344505.1 Nebria ingens riversi | reverse complement strand
TGATAACTGTTTATTTTGTTTTAATTTTCGTTAACAGAAAATACTTTATTTTCTGTTAAAGGAAAATTTATTTTCGCTAAAGAATTTCGGCTACCGGAAATGCAAAGTTGAATGTTAATTCTTAAAAATATATAAATTGATAACTGTTTCTTTTTGTTAATGTGATACACTTTTTTTGCCAGAAATACTAAAACGAGTTCAAAGTAAATACAAGAGAATAGCGTGGTATATTTTTGCCCCAGTTAAAAATTTAAATAGAAATATTGTTCAATTGTAAAACTAAACAGTTAATAATTTAATATAGATTGACATCATGACCTGTGTTATCAAAATTAAATGATATAAATATATGTAAAAGGAAATGGTTAAACGAAACGTTCGTAAATGAATACATTTCGTAGATCTTAAACGAATGTTATTTGGGTGCATCTGTCATTTCTAGATATCAATATAAATAATCCCCTTTTTCAAAATTGGCGGTACAGGTTTGTATATATTTGAACGCTTAGAATATCAATAAATGAATAAAGGTGTTTACCTTATGAAGGAAGAATGTAATGGAATAACGACACACAACACTCCTACACTTTAATGATCACTTGTAGAGTATCTGGCCGGCTTCGGCTGTTTGCAGGCCCACTAAGTGAAAAAACATTCCATGTCAATGATCGAGCACATTGCCTACCACGCCACAACATGACATAAACGGCATCATGGATGCCAGACCAGCGCTCTAGCTACTGCACAGTTTGTCGGTATAAAACCAGGTGCTGCCACCTACAGAGTTTAACTAGAATTTTGTTCGAGCTTGAAAAATGGTCACGAATAAACCGTATATGAATCAGGAAACTTTCCTACATAAAAAATGTCCTTATCTGAACGAGAAGGACATTTTATAATTTTGTTTATGTGGCTATGCATGTATATACATAAGTTAGATGTAGCAATATATTTATTTTTTTATACACATCTATAAATAAGAAACATATTTTCATTTAAATATTCGCCTACGTGTCCGTTTTTTTCATTCTTCTTATTTTATATAATTTTGAGCTGTAGCAACGTGAGGAATTACAAATTGAAGTTTTACGCCGGTATTTAGGCAACTATTTATGTTTTAAACGCTCTTCAACAATCATCACTTCTTTCTTAATTGTATTGCTAGTTGCGTGATACAAGTAAATTACAAGTGCATGCTTAATATTATTTCCAAGGATAAAATATTGATAATACACATACAACACATAATTTTTGATTTTTATATGAAAGAAGTAATTGAATCGCACTTAAATTAATTACTATTATAAATAATGAAATCAATCGATAACTACTTTTTTTAAACTTAGTTTATAAAAAAGCACCATTAAATATCATTATATAATAAATGATTTATAATACAAATTAAAGCGGATAAGGTCGTTTGTTATTTCCCCCTGAAACCGAATTAACGCTTTACGAATATTAGCGGCAAATGACCTCAGTTAGTTGGTCCGCTCTTTTCTATAAAAATTATTAAAATATTCTTAATACATATAAAAAATGAATAAAATATCCGTGACATTTAAGAATTACAGATTTCGATAAAATGTGTAGATGGTCAAACCAATTTTTATAAAACTTTCGTAATACGATTTTTATTTACCTCAAAACGTATTTGTCCTTAGAGGCTCCAAAACTTTTAACTCGCTTTGCATTCAAATTTGATTTTGATTGAATTTATTCTCTCCTTTTTTCTTCGCCATTTTGAATAAAGCAATTCTAAATAGCTAAGCAATCAAACCTTTTCTGAGTTCATTAAAAATCAAACGTCTATTCCAATAAACCTAGCGCCGAACTTATAGGATTTTTAATGAGAGGTATCCTTTGTTCGCAGATGAAAATATGTTTGTGAAACTTTTAATCCGATTGCATACGATTTTTAAGGCTATTATATATAATATATAGTATTACTTCATATAATTATAAATTGAATGGCATCTTTTTTATACAAATTTTAAAGCGTCTTATATCACATTATCCCGTTGTAACAAAATTGCTCAAATAAGTAAACATAGCTTTGAAATAAATTGATATCAAATTATAGACTCTATATAAATTTGAGTTATCAAACTAAAGCGTTTCAGCTGTCAGAGTGATTTTGGGCTATTCATAAGGTTTTTATTATATAGCATAAGTAATAAATTCAATTGGCAATTTATGAATTCAATCATGGATTGCGTTAGATAAATATAAAATATATATATATTTAATATTGACGTTTATATTCAAGTCATCAACTTCCGTAGTACTTCAGGAGTTATATATAGTCATCTTAAAAACATTCTTATTTTTTCATTAAATTCATTTGGCGTTTTTTTTTGCGCCAGGTAGTAACTTATGGGTAATATAAAAATTTTATTTGATGCTATTTTATAAATATATGTGAATTATATGGTAAAAAAAACTATTTATTAGCCACAATTAACATTCTACATAATGTATCATTTTCAGATTTGCTTCTAAGTTTTATGCAAATATAAAACATAATTAATAAAAAAATCACTATGTAAATAAACAATTAGCATAATAAAAAAGATCAGTTAATGACTGATACACATCAGATAATGTTATTGCTATTTTCAATCTAAAAAATGTATAAATTGTTATTAATTTTTATGCTATATAAGTTATATAGCATAAAAATTCAATATAGTTATATAATATAACTTTGAAAATTAACAAATTGAGCTTTATTGAATGTTGTAAATTTAGTTGCTTTTCGCAACTGTAACAGGAATTTTATATTAAAAGAAATTTAAATGTACAGTGTACGCGTAAAATGCAAAAATACTTTTATATAGGCCATTCTACGTGAAAGTTTATTCTTATGGAACGTTAGTGCACAGTGTTATCATTTTTTCACTTATAGCACATATTTATGATGCTATTCTGTACCGTATATAGAATTTTATAACAATATAAGCTATGGGCACATACAAAATTGTATATTATTTTAGGGTTTATAGACGTATACAGAAAAGCACCATTAGCCTGTTTTTATACCGATATCTATCTCTGCTTCACTGACAGGCGCATTGAAGAAAATATGACAGCTTTGCTATTATTTGGTGGCATGTATTCGTATGAAGATAACAATACATGTTACAAAATAATACTGAAATAGATCGTATAACGTTACTATACTTAACATACTTTATTAAACAATATTGTGCTTTAACTATAATTACGTATATAACATAAAAAGCTTCTTATATTGAAATTGATGTATTATACAATAACTGGAATAATATACATATTTTTAAGTAAACACTAAACACTATTATCTATATAGGTATATATTTGAGATTTACTTTATCAGTAAAATTTTTATATGCAATCAAGATTTCTAATTTTACAGTTTAAAAAATTGTGATAGCAAAGATTAACGATTTATTTCTAAGTATATAATAAATCAATAAATATAACTTTATTTTATAAATTTAACAAAGTTCAGATAAGATATTGATATTATTGACACTCTTATACTAATTAAGTTAGTTAGAACGTAGGTGTAGTTGCGAAAAGGTAAGTTATATTTCAACTATTATTGAATAGCATAAGTATTTAGTATATAAAAAAAAACTGAATAATAATATTCGCATTAAGAAGATAACTTTTGACGTACAATTACGTCTTATAATACTTAATTATTTATGTACTCCGTATAGTCTTTCTGATATTATGTAATTCTCTCACAGAAAATGCCGCAAAAGGATCAAACAAATTTCTTTTGAAATTTTACCTTTTCTTTAAATCAAAAGAACGATTTTGATTAATTTTGTAAGAAATAATACAAAAGTTATTAATATATTTTGTAAATAGGTACACACTTTTGTATCAACTCATACGAAATAAAATTGTTGTAATATTAGTTTCACAGAATTTGAAATATAAAATTATAAACGCAGTGTGACGTCACTAGCCATACTAGCTTCTATTGCCTGTTGAGCATGTCAATGATGTTTATGCGCAGGAATAGTGGTGGGTAAAGGATGAAAATATAAAACGTCTTTTATCCACGACGTTCAAATTTTTATTTCTTAAAAGCAATAAAATCGCCGACCGGTTTCGACCAATATATCGGTCATCTTCAAGGTAACCGGGGTAGCGACAAAATGTATTTTATATGAGAAAAAAGAAAAAATCGAAACTCATAGACTAAATTATATTTATGTATCATGAACAGGACCAGTGCGGTTTGGAGCAAACCAATAATTCTGTAAGAAGAATCAGTAACATTTTTTTTAAATATGTTTTATTTAATAATTAATCAAACATTCAAAAGTGTTTATTAAATTGCAAGTGTAAAGCATATCTTTTAAACATTTACAGATAGACGTAGTAGAATCTCAGAATTGTAGCAAAGGTTTCGAAAATACCTGTTGTTAGCTATCTATAATAATATGGTGCTACCTGACTTAGTGATCAGAGAATTTGTATTTCTATATCTATACGTATTCCTATTATTAAGTAATTATGATACCTTTGTCTAGCTTATGATATGCAATAACAGTCATTTATGTATTCTGGAGGTAATAAAAGCGTGATGTGTCAGAGGAAGCGGTTATAGATACAGTGGTGTAGCTGTTTCATTTTGTAAAATATTTGAAAATTGTAAGTATATAAAAGTTTGATGACAACTGATTTAGCGTAAAACTACAAATTGTTTTTCTAGTATAATATTTACTTATATATTTTTTTTAAAAACAAAATAATTAAAAAAAAATGAAGTTCATAAATGTTAAGTATATTTTTTCGTTTTTTCTTGGAAACTCATTCACTATATGTTACTATATCACATAGAGAAAATGTATGTACAGCAAATAACGAATGAGCTTTATAAAGTCGATATATTTATATATAGGTACTCTTAAATAAATAGCTAACATTTTCCGATTTACTTTCTTTCCCTTAAGGTTGCCATTTTATTTTCTATTTTTCAATATTTTAATTTGCAATTATTACATTGGAAATTATTAAAATAAAATTGCTACATCAATTATTATTGCATTTATAGCTAGCAATAATAATAATAATTTTAAAAATGGCGTTTTTCGTCATAATTTCCGGAAAAATTAAATTAAATTAAATTAATTTTCCTACCACTGCTAAATACTTAAATTTCAGTTATTGTTATGAAAGAAGAATAATTTTAATTAGCGTATGAAGTTCAAAAATAAAATTTGAAAATTTATCTCAAAACAAGCATTTGTTTGTAAGATTGTATCTTTTAAATCGCAATTTGATTTATAATTTTGTATTCATGACAACCCAGACATACTAATTGCGTTGTATGTTTAATAGTGTATCATTTATATTTTGATGAATTTAAGATGAAAGAAAGTCTATTTTTTAAGTTTTTCAATTGCTTCAACTATTACGCGATTATTATTGCAAAAAATTTTCGTTAAGTTCTTTATAATATTACCAAAGTTCAGAAATTATAACCTGTATGATTCTTTATAAATAATGGAATATTGATTTAATTCAAGTTGTATTGCTGAATTCTTTATTGAATTAGTATTCAGAAAGAAATTAATTAATTAATTAATACGTGACTGACTTTAGGAATATTAATTACGATTTAGTCTAGACAAGCTCAAAAGAAAATTATATTTGAATCAAAGTTAATGTAGTTTTAAATATTTATACATTTGCAAAACTTTGAAGTTGAAACTGTTTTGATATGTTCACATTTTAATACTGTTTAAATAGTTTATGTTGAATAGAAATCAAATGTAGCGTAATTAATTAATTAATTTAAACAGTAAAATAACATTCCTAATTACGATATATGGTAGTATATTTTTATATTTATGAAATAATTATCGTGACACTATGTACAATGGCACATATTTAAAAAAAAAACTGTTGACATATATGCTATAAATAAATATATGGTACAAGATCAATTTCATAATTTATCTTTTCCATTTGGGAACCATAAAAGCTGTATGCATTAAAATATCATTAGGGTGCAACGAGACTTCCTATTACTTAAATGTCGATATGATAATTGAATAATTTGTAAAATATTTGCTAGTAAAAGTATACATATGTACGCCATTGGTGCTAAGAAGAAAGGGAAACAAAATACTTCTGATGCAGACAGTTCTTTAAACAGACTGTTAGTTATAATATCCAGTAACGATACGGTGTCATGTCATTCCATATAATGTGTAGTGTACAAGTGCGCATGTTATTTCAGACTAACTTTGTTATGTGTACTTAATTTTAAAGTTTCTGGAATCGTTATTTTCTGCGAACTTAAAAATAACAAGGAAGTGGTTTTGTTTGGTGAACATTTTTACAATTATAAAAGTTTTATATAATACCTACATACGTACATCAATTCAGGAATAATGTTATCTAATTGTGTTTAATGCATCAATAAATAGTATTTGATTAGGTATATCTATATTTATTAATTGATTTAATCATAAAAATTTGATTCAGATCTTGTCAAGTTCAAGTCCTTATTTAAAAAAATATATATTTATCTATTACGAACATTTAATTGGATTTATATTTAATTTCATTTTTACGTCGTATTTTTATAAGACGTCGTTAACGGAGGCTTCTCTTTTTTAATATTATTAATACCTTCAATTGATATTTGATTAAACAAAGCCTCTTATATAAATCAAAAATTTGATTAAAAAAAAAAATACATTTTATATCGAAACAATTTTTCTAAAACAAAAACATGGGACTTGGTATATTAATACAATAATTAAATTATTTATTACATAAAATAATATTAAATATTTCATAACAAAGCAATTTCGTCGCATGGTTTTCGCGCTTGCGGCTATCACATCCTAACGTCGAAAATTCAAAATGAAACAGAAGCGTTTCAAACAAAAAACTCTACGGCTATAGAGAAAGTATAATATTCAGATTAATTACTGATTATTAAATATAACAGTAGACAATTTAAATATTATATAAGGTTAAAATACGATATAATAAACATGCTTAAACAATTAAAATACAATAGTCTTTTCACAATAGATAATTAGTTAACAGGAAATTGTATAGTGTCATCAGGAAGCACTATAACTTCTTTACAGACAAAAGAATTGGTCATGCGTCTTGTGTTTTATCGTTTGAATTCTTAAACTTGATTGACGTAATTTTATGTGCTAGCAATATGTAAGTGATATACCAAAAACATTATCTCTCAGTAAACTATGAGTGCACGTCCAAGGATATACGGAAATTATTAACTGGAAACGGTAAGATTTTATTTTTGTCGTGTCTTTAAACGCGGCTAGCGTGTCAATAAAAATAAGCCAGTATAATGTTCTTGTCCAAATGGGTATTTTCTATTTTTTAAAGTTAAACTAAAGGTGAACATTAGTCGGTTAGTATATACAAGGATATATGTAAAAGTAACTTTTTTTTAATTTTCGTCAATAATGTTTTGATATATCTTCAAGGTAACCAGAAAATGTTTAAGATAACACTCACAGGTTTAATCTATTAACAATTAATAATTATTTAATAATAAATTGACAATAAGTTATTAATTTTCCATTTAAATTAATCTCAACTTTTGTGAGTGGCCCCCGGCGGGGCAGGGAAGGAATTGAATACAATATTTACATGTGAGAATTAAATTCACTCATAGATAAGAATATTAAAATAAATATTAATTTAATTTAAAATATATACGGGAAAATATTATGATCCGAAAACTTTTTTGTAGCAACACTTAATAAACATAAACAAAATAATAGACGAAACATATTTTATTTTTAATAAAATATTTTTTGTATGTCCATTTATTTATATAACAAGGATCGTTATATCTGAATTAAAGCGAAAAAATATTAAGTGCTGTTAGCTATGGAGTTGGATTTTTACTGTATGGTATTCTATAGCCTATATATGCTATAATGACATTGTGCCATAGTACACGTAATAAGTGTGATTGCTAACGCTTTCACCTGATGCTAATGTTTCAGTGGTGTCTCTACCGTTTGGGAATAAGGATATATTTACCCATCCTATGTTATTTATTACGTACAGAATGCCTTACATTAAACATCAGTTTTAATTTAACTTTGAATTGTTTAATTCACCAGTGCGACACAGTGTTACTTGTATGCTTGTTAAATAAATTCAAACGCTAGAGTTAAATATGTTTATTTTAACTTTTAGCGTGATTCTATTCTCGGAAACCATTAACAATTTATTGTAACCTGTTACGGAACTAGAACGGTGCGGTTAAAAAAAATTGCGGATATCCGCAATTTTAATCACAAAGATTACCCTGTATTTTGTTAGAATTAAACAAACTTATATGCATTTTGAATAAGGAATTTAATGTGTCATAATATTTGCAAAATATTTTCTCTATTGTTTTTATGAATTATCAAAATTAATAAAAACATCGGCCATTAAACTTTCTTTTACGTAGCCAGTGTATTTTAATTTGATTATATAATTAAAATATAAAATGTTGAAATTTAAGAAAATTTTCATTCATAAGTTCCAGTAAAATTGTAAAGTTAGATTATTGTCAGATTTCTAAAAAAACATACGTATTTATAAAAGAAAATATAATTATTCATTACACATTATTACCAAAATTTATTATGGCTGGATATTTTTTAGTTTCCAAATGAACTTTAAACCTTACAAAATATTTTCATATAATATTTTTAATTATTTACTAATCTTTGTAACGTATTTTCACTATACTTATTTGTGACACTGACAATAAATGTTAAATGTCAAAATATTTAAATATTTAAAACAATTGACATGCATAGTAGATGCGATTTATTATATATAATTTCCCATACCTACGTAACTATGGCAATATCAATAAGATAAGATCTTATAACTGGTACACTTTTTGAAGAAATGTTTCAAACAAAAGTTGTGCAGAATACTAATATCTTTCAATTTTATTCTAACTATTTTACTGCAAGTATAGCCGTTTCGGAGATATTGTAGAAAATGCAAAAAAAAGTCTTAAGTAAACATGCACTTCCGGTTTGAATACTCTTTTCAAAAATAGGACGTTTTCCTCCCAGGCATATACAAATCTTAAGTTTAAAGTTTCATAATTTCATACACACACACACACACACACAGACACAAACACAGACACAGACACACACACACACACACACACACACACACACACACACACACACACACACACACACACACACACACACACACACACACACACACACACACACACACACACACACACACACACACACGTCATTCCGAAAATAGTCAGACTCGATTCAGGGAAGGTCAAAAAGTGTATTTTCGTTAAAATTTCGAGAATTTTTTTTTTTCGTGATTACAACACTTACTTATTACTTCGTAAATGAAAGTAATAATTTAAATTACTTTTTTGACTATTAATAGATACACATACCAGTTTTGAACAGACTAAGCATCGTATCTGGTATTCTTACACATTTGATTCATAAATTATAAAATAACATGTTCGCATTAGATATTTCTTTCCGAAATGATAAAACGTTTTGTTTATGTCGGATTTGCGTCTGATTGTCAGTTAGTGACAGGATTTAAATGTTGATAAATATCTTATTATTGTGACACTTTAAAAAAAATTGAAAATAAAATTAATATCAGATTATAATCAAACTAAAAACAAAGCAGTTTTATTACGACTGTTAAATAATGACGATAATGTTGTAAGTTGAAATTAAAATCCATAGTTCGGATATAAACTCCGTGTGGTAATAGGATTAAATCAGGGGCACGTTAAATTATTTCATTTCTTGCTTTTTACTACTGAGCAGAAGACATGCCTATGAAACGAATCGCGGTAAGCTCAATGTATAATGCCTAGCAAAAGCTTTATATAGGTATAATTGGTAGTTTATTTTGTTATAATTAATTTAATCTCAATATAAATTATCTAAGATTGAAATGTTACCTATGCAAAATTATACTAGATTATATTTTAATATAAGTAATGAAAACTAAATCACGTATTACGCAATTTCAGTATAGAATAGAAATACGTCGCTCTTAAGGCTGTTGTTTACCTGAATTTGTTTCGTAAATATTTTATTTTCTGCGAAATTGAAAGCAAAAAAAATTGAATAGAAGATAATATTCCTTTGTCAAACACGAATATGTATTTTATCATTTCTTTAAAACGAATTTTATATATTTGAAATTATAATTGCAGGAAAATTATCTTCTAATACTGTTCTAACTTCTCGGGTCAGAATATGGTTTATTATATTATTGTATACACAATCATTTGTAACGAAAGATTTTATAACTGAAAAAAAATTATTAAAAATAAGCTTGCTAAATTATGTTGTTGTTTTTTCTTTGGATTGCAAGATTTAAATTCAACTTTCCATACTTTTCACATAACATCTGAAATCGAATCGCATTTTATCACCATATTATATGGCATTTTGTTAACTCAGTGTCATGTTGCTGTCCTTGGCATGGTTAGAGCACAGTCCCGCGAATGAGTACGCATATCAGATTGCTTTTCCGTATATCATGATTTATATTTTTTTGTTAACTTATGCTTGCGCAAAAATGTGCACAGCTCATTTCATAAACATGAATGAGCAAAATATTACGCATACACTTTTTTATAATATACAAACAGCGTGTGATATCAACACATATGCTATAAAATAAATAATTATAAATAATCAAATTTCTCTTATTTTTAAATATCTGTTATATAACTCATATGATGCGTTGAAATCTAAAATATATACATTTTTTTTAAATTGTACTTTTGTATTATCTATGAAGAAATCAGATAAACCTGCAGTCATCTTAATTTAATTTATGAATATATTTGAATATTAGTATCTACTAAGCATCAAAATTAAATAATATATTTGCATACATAAACTCGTCAATTAGTATACTGCATAAGTAATATATATTTCTAACGCAAAATTACATTAAGATTGATAAACAAGTATTTTAACTGACTTTAAAAAGTTACATTTTTACTGTGACATTAAATTGAAATTCAATATTGTTTTTTTCTTTCAGATCTAATATGAATACCATTTGTCTATTAGCAGTTGGGCTTCTTGCCTTGGCTGTTTTGCCCGCTACTCCTCTACAAGTAGGCATCGCCATTTCTGACGTCACTGGTCCGGCAGCTGAGATTACCTTTGTAAGTATTCCATAAAAAATCTCTACTCAATTTTAGAATTATTATTATATATATTTTTTTGATACAAAATAAATCAGAAAGACACATATTTTTAGATTGTATTTAATATCCTATCAAATTTATTGCGTATAAAAATTGTTTTTACGAGAAGTATCCTATAAAAATAGGATATTATTTTTATCATATTGCAAATAATAAAGAAGAAAATTCTATTATAAACGTATATTTATTTTGCTGATTTTATTCGGTCTTTTCGATTATGTTTTATATTATTATTTTTTTAGTTGCGTATTTTTTTTAGAATATTAGAATTATATATTATAACAATCATCTGACTAATTTATTTGAAAAAAATATTTAGTTCTATTTATTAAAAAAAAAAGATTCCGCTTATAATTATATATATGCGGCCGCACGTTTTTAATTGGCTTGTATTCATTTTAAGTTATAATTGTTTGTTTGCTAAAAATTAGCTTTTATATATATTTAAAAAAAACATTCTTTTTAATTCATTATACGTTCAACAAAAAAAATTAAATGCATAAAATTTAGATAAAAAAACTTCAATAAATGTTGTATTTCATTTTAATTTATTATAAGGATAAATTCTCTTGTTGCTTACATTTAATTTTGTAAACCAAATAAAAAAGCATGATTTTTTTTTGTTGACACTTCCTTTCTGCTAGTTTCTTAATTGAGTTTTAATATTTGGCTTATTATATGTAGATGGGATATGCCAAAGCCGATCAGAAAGGGATGGGAATCCATCTGAGACAGTTTGCGCGTGCCTATATTCTTGACGATGGTGCAACTCGCCTCGTATTCGTTTCTGTAGATGTTGGTATGATGAGTCATGGCGTCCGTATGGAAGTAAGTCTTACTATACTGTGTTAAGGTTAACCAGTCTATTTTATATACTCGTTATTTTATATAGTAATTATTCATAATGGGACCACATCGTTTAAGTACTATGTGTGGCATAATTTCGAAATTATACACCAAAGTAATTACGTGTTTTCGTGTATGGATTTATCCAACCACTTAATTGTAGAGAATAATTTTACGCAAAAGTCTCCTCAGAAGCAAAACATTTTAATGATGCCTGTAACTTTGACGAAATATTAATATACGTATTCACGACAACTACATTAAGGTAAAATGTTGAGCAACCCGTCGTTGTCGACGCCCATAGTAAAAGGATTAAAAGGAAGACGAATGTACTATGCTACTATACGTATGAAATATGAACTTAATAATGGTGTCTAAAATCAACTTAATAACCTACATACATACATAATTTCATACCTATTCCCATCAAATGGAATGGCAGAAAATCCTTTACATCCACATCTTTTTTCTATTCTTACAAACTTCTTTTTCCTACATTATATAGGTCAATGCACATGAACGCAATTTAAGGTGAACCATCAGGCTCGTTTAGAAAAACATCGTGCCCTGCAAATGAAGATTAAAAAAATACCATTCGATGTGTATTTGCATCAAAAACGCCTGGTAAAATTTTAATTTAATTTGAGCTTGTATTAATGGAAAAAAAAAATAAAAACTATGAAAAAGTGCCTATTTGGGAGATATAATTAAAAAAAAAATGTCATTCGATGTGTACTTGCATTAAAAATGCATGATAAAAATTTCATTTATTTCTAACTAGTATTATTGGTGATAAAAAATAAAAAATCCCAAAATAGGCACTTTTTCATAGTTTTTTTTTTCTCCATTAATACAAGATCAAAATAAATGAAATTTTTACCAAGCATTTTTTATGCAAATACACATCAAATAGTATTTTTTTAGTTTTCATTTGCAAGGCACGATATTTTAGCGAACTTGATGGTTCACCTTAACGTGGTGATCCTTAACTAAGAATTCGTTTGTCTCATTTTCTGTTGCGAAATATATATATATATATATATATATATATATATATATATATATATATATATATAAATATAAATATATATATATATATATATATATATATATATATATATATTTATATATATATATATATATATATATATATATATATATATATATATATATATATATATATACAAATATAAATATAGTACTCGTATATGATAAGATACATTTATTCGGAAATTTTCTTGATAATACAGGTAGAAATCCATATTTTATTGTTTTTTGTGCAGGTCATTAAAAATTTACAAAAAAAATATGGCAAGAATGTATATACAGAAAAGAATGTGATGTTAAGTGGTACACATACACATTCTGCACCTGGCGGATTCAACCGGGATCTTTTATTCGATTTACCCATCTTTGGATTTGTACAGGAGACGTATAAAGCACTTATATCAGGAATCACACAGGTAACCAATTTAGATTGTTTAAAATTCTTCTTCGTCAATGCCACATAATATTTCGTTTTATATACAATAAAAATACAAGCTAGAGACTTATGTCCCCGCTGTTTAACTAAATAACAGACGTATGTATGTATTTATTTTATGTCTATTTCATACAAATTGTGTACGCTCTAAAAGGATAAAAAAGTGTTGCTTTATCAATTATTGCAATAGTGGTTTATTACAAGGTCTCTACTCACGTTGTTTCTAGTATAGTATATGTGAATTTTCTTAGAGAATAAAATTACTGACGGTTACTTTGGTAACGTTGTATAAAATATAAAAATATTAAACCATTTTAGGTGTTAAATAAACTAGCGCTTTAGTTTTAGCGCGGTAGAAATCCTGTTTATATCTCATTAGTATAATCCGAACGTGCACTACCGGTAAATAATAGAATAACTCTTATGCTGAACATGTTTTGTAAAGTGGAAGTAATCTTAATCTCATTACTAAATGCCTAATTTCGCGCTATACCGAAGTCTCGTGTGTCCTGTGGTAATATCATTTGCTCTAACCCTAATTAACTTCCATTACCTAACGATATTTGAAATCGACTGCATTTAGTAAATGAATTATGGCATTGCGCTCTAGTTATTAGTAGATATTTCTCCCTTAGTTACTATCTATCACTATTTAACCTTCAGAACTAAATAATTTATTTTCTAATAGATGTAAAGTGTTGTTAACGGAATAACTGTTTTGGTTCATCTAATTTAATTATAAATACATTAGATTTTCATGTTAATAAGACAATTTCATTAATTTGTAATTAATGATAGATTCTAGTGTAGAAATTAGTCACATGAAGTGATTCGCAATCTTTCATATTAATTGCTCGAATTAAACTAATGTAACTGATGGCTTTATAGGTAATGCTTTCTATTTGATTTGTTAATTAAATACTTTTTTAAGAAACCTAAACAAATCTAATTTTATTCTTTTATTAAATTAGAAAATGTTACTACATCAACCAAAAGTTTTAATAATATACTTAATATATAATAGTAACTTATACTAGTTTTAGCTGTGTGCATTCGTTGGTGCTTTTATAAATTTTAATCCTTCAGGCTATTGTGAAAGCCCACGATAATATTGTGGAGGCAAAGATGTTTCTAACACGTGGTCAACTACTTAACGCAAATATCAATAGAAGTCCGACGGCGTACTTGGCTAACCCAGCTGAAGAACGGGATAAGTAAGTCCGATGGTAGTCGAATGCATCGTGGTTTTACAGTGACCCGCGCGCATGCTTGTTAAATTCAATAATAATATGTTCATATATTAATTATGTTTCTAGATACGAATACGATGTAGACAAAGATATGGTTCAGATTCGGTTCGTCAGTGCCGACGAGCAACAGCGTCCTTTAGGCGCTATTCACTGGTTCGCCGTGCACCCTACTTCAATGAACAATACAAATCGATTGCTTAGTTCCGATAACGTTGGATTTGCTGCGGTTTTGTTCGAACAAAAAATGAACAATGGTGCTTTACCTGGCACGGTATGTGTGGCATCAAAGATTAATATATTTTTCAAATTTATTATTTCCATATTAATTCCACCCACTGAGAGATTTAAGAATTTCTTGGGACGAGCAATAAAACATATTTTATGTATAGAAATGTTTCAAAGAAAAAAGTATTTTATCTTACCAAGTTTAAAATGGAAATATGTTGAATTATTAAGTTGGTTTATAAGTGTTATACAAATTCAAGTAGACAACGAAGTAGAATCTCAAACAAAAAACAAAAAAGTCAAATATTTATATTCAAATAAAGATATTTTGAAATTAACCGGAAATATGCTGAACAAATGAAATATGAAAAAAATTAGAACGATATTGTAAAAACTACGATTGAAAATATATCTTCTTATTCGAACTACAGACATGTGAAAATCTGTTTTTGTGTTATAAAATTATAATAAAAAAGGATTCATTTAAAATAATACTTTTTTTCAACATACAGACTTATGCAAATACTATTTGAAATCCTTCAGAGTATTAAACCAATTTTATCTAAGCAAATATTTAAATGGCATTGAAGTTCATAAATTGAACAAACATTTAAAACTGTTTTAATAATAAAAAATGTAGGCAGTTTAGTTTGAATTCTGTGTATTCGAAGTAATTTTTATATACATATTAGAAGAGCAGAAACTCCAACAGTGTTCGGTTAATGATACATATTCATAATTTGGGGCTTTTAAATCATATAAGAAACGAATATTTATATAAATTTAATTAGTTTTAAATACATATTATTTATTATTAGGGTTCCTTCGTAAGCGCATTTGCTTCAACAAACTTAGGAGACGTTTCACCAAATATCCGAGGGCCTAGATGTTTGAATACAGGCCTAGAATGCGATATTGCTAGCAGTGCTTGCGAAGGTCACAAGGATCAATGCGTCGCGTTCGGTCCTGGCAAAGATATGATCGATAGTACTAGGATAATTGCAGAAAGACTTTTCACCAAAGCCGTGGTAATTATCAAATAAATATCAAGTGCATTAAGGCAAAACATAAATAATTATGACTATTTCTGAATTTAATTCGTGAAACTCAAATTGAGGTTTTCTTTAAATTATCTATACATGTTGCTCAACTTTAACAAATTGTTTTATTTACTTAATAATAGGCAATTAGTTAGTGAAATTAATGTGTTTTTTCAGGAATTGTGGACTGAAAATAGTCGTGAAGTTACTGGCTCACTTAAAATAATTCATCAATACGTTCATATGCCAAGCCAGAGGGTTATTTGGAAGAATCCGAAAACAAACGAAGAAGAAGTGGTGGGTTTTATATAATTATCTCCTTAAAAAAGTTTATCTATTATATGTTTACCTAATTTGTTTAACTTGTTTAAAATTCGCAAACAAAACCTTTGAGACGAAAATATATTGCATATTAATTTTTATTGTTATCAAAAGATATTACCGGTGAATGTAAATATTTGTGCGATTTTATATTAAAATGTTATTTTGTCTAAAAACTTGACTTGTTTGGCTCGTAGATGTTCTTATGCCACAATAGTCACTGTAGTAGTAAAATAGTTTGTTTACTAGCACAATTATATATAATAGCCCATGTCTTTGTTGACCAGGTTCGTGGTTGTCCGTCCGCAATGGGCTACAGTTTTGCAGCGGGTACAACAGATGGTCCTGGGGCTTTTAACTTTGTTCAAGGAACAACCACAGATAATCCGCTATGGAATATGGTGAGAGATTTTTTGAGCAAGCCCACCCAAGAGCAAATTCGTTGTCAAGGAGCGAAACCAATACTTCTTAACACCGGCGAGGTATGTTACGCATATAGCTTATTATAGTTTCCAAACAACTGTACCTACCACACTTGTTGCTGTAAACATATTTAAATACAATTCACTGACTTCAAACTAATATATTAAACAGGTCATAGGTATGTATTTACTTCAGACCAGTTTCATTCCAGTAGACAAATTTATTTGATTTTCTAAGGATGCGTATTTGTGTGCTGTGAAGTCAGTGTTGTGTGTTGAGTCAAGTACACAGTCTATATACACTTGCCGAAATTGATTATTTTTATTGGTGGTTTTATATGCGATTTACTTTCGTATAGCACTAAACCCTTATCAAAAAACGTTATAAAAGGCTCAGTAGCCAATCAAAATAAATTACTTTCTTATAAAAATGACTTTTTCATGAAAACTTGTGTTCGCCAGATAATAAATTTGAACTAAAATAGAAGGATGCTGCATTTGAGTATAATGGAAAAATAGTATAAAATAGATCAGCGTTGCAAACGAAGCTAGAAAAGTATTCAGACAAATCAGCGTTATTATACAAATTAATTTAATAATACGTACATACATAACAAGGCTCGTGGCATTTTTAAAGACGTAAATGCTCTCGTTGACATAGAATATGTAAATATAATTCAACTAGTATAATTGTATAATTATATTATAATAAAGATAAAAAAGGAAGAGTTAAATTTTATTTTACGTGAAGTACTACATTCTGAAATAATATAATAATGGACATCTGATTTATTTTTATTTGGATTATTCAATGTTCGATTTGTCCTAAAGAAAGTTAAAAATGTAGTTGGTATATATTAGCGACGTAACTACATTCCATAGATTTATAATAATAAGCCACTTTTTATATAAAATTACCAATAACGCTCCACTCGAGGCGATTGCTCTTTGTTCAATACCGAAACTCAAATATAATTATTTTGGGGCCTACAATTTTTTGCAATGTAAATATTTTGGAATCAATTTTAAAATGTATTAGGTAGGTATATGAAATAATTATGTTCGTATGTCAAAATGTTAAGTTATCTAGATTTAAAATGATATTCAAAAAGAATATGTTACGTTTTTACCGGTAAAGGTATTAGGTTAGATAAATTTAAGTTTTAGAAAGTATACTAGTACAAATTTAGTGAAATAATTTTCTCATACAATTTATGATTATTGGGGAAATAAAGATACGACTTATTTATTTTTCAATAGCAAAACACGCAAAAACGATTATATACAAGGTCGAAATAAGGGTTTTACTAGATAAAAAAAAATATGGTTTTTATGTACCTAAATATATTATTAATTTGAGTTAGCGAAATGCGTGGTGAGATCAGTAAACATGTATGTGCCTAGTCTAGACGGATCGATGTCAAAAGTAGAGCTATATAATAGGCAATTGAATGAAATTTCCCTTGATGTTGCAATAGAAAAAAAATCTTCAATTGTTGTGTGAACATGAATCGGTACTGAATGATATTTTATACTTTTAAGATGTTATCTGTATCATATATGATATACCGCATATTCTAAGAATTCTCGGCAATGAAATAGACTGTAATAGTTATAACGATTGCGTACAATTTTGTTGTAAACATGATTAAAATTAAAATTGTAGACAACGGAATTTTAATAGGTTTCCACCACATTCATGTAAAGCTTATTTAGAGCGATATTACTCCTCCGCGAGCATAATTATCATAAAACTTTTTGACTGCCCTAATAAAATTTACTTCTTGTTTGTTTCAGTGTATTTAAAATTCTAAAACACTTTATTTATGATTTCTTGTCTTTGAAGAAGTGTTCAACTTGTTTAAACTTTCAAGTTATACAGACATTTTAATTTCGTATTTAGATGTCGTTCCCGTATGAGTGGCAGCCACAGATAGTATCAACTCAGTTAGCAATGTGGGGCTCGGATCTCGCTATTGCCGCTGTCCCTGGTGAATTTACGACAATGAGTGGCCGTCGACTACGAGAGGCAATCAAAAATGCAATCAAAGAAGCTGGCGGAGCATCAGATGCAGATGTTGTAGTTGCTGGGCTCAGTAATATTTATTCTGATTACATCGTCACACCTGAAGAATACTCGGTTAGTCTATCCAAATTTACGTAAATACTAATATATAAAATTTTAAATATATATATTTCTGATGTACAAATTGCAGTTTTCATTAGTTTTAAATATGACCATGAAACTTTAGACTAAAGATTTGTATATGGTTTCGCCTTCTATTTTTGAAAAGAATATACAAACCGGAAGTATAAATTTACTTTAGACATTTTTTGTTATTTGTACAATAACTCTGAAACACTTTATATATTTTGCAAAATGTATTGAAAGAGAAGTGTTTAAAAGATTAGTGATGAATAATTATATTTCATTGAATCTTAAAGACATTATATTTTATTATCTAAACTACGTATAAGAAAGTTCAGTGCGGGACACTGTAGATGCTTTCAAATAATATATACACCTTTCAAAAATTCTCCCGGTGTTCGAATAGACGCATTCGTTTCTGACACAATTGTTGAATTTGTTTTATTTCAAGGAAGAAAATACTTTATTTTTTATTCGGTGAAATATTGTGATACTAAAAATCCAATTTTGAAATCGAACCCTTATACTTCATGCTTTTAAGATATTTGATCTTAGTTGCCATGCAATATACATTTACAGATACCAATCCACATCTAATCCAGTGCCGTTGTATCAATACAGAAGATGATATCATTGATTTTGTTCTGGTTTTAGTCTCAACGAAGATAATTTGTTATTTTTTTTGTTTATAGGTTCAGAGATACGAGGCCGCATCAACTATTTTTGGCCCACATACTTTGACAATTTATCTTCATAAATATGGCGTTATGGCGAAAGCATTAGTCCAGGTAAATATATAGCAAAACATGATAAGAACACATACTTTCATTTTTATTACTTTACAAGTTTACTAATACTTTTTAACTAATATTGCCAATAATCGAGGACAATATTGATTTTCTCTTTTGATATCTCTTTATATTCTGTTATAGTAGATTTCCGACGTAATTGCAAAACTTATATACGTGTTCTTATACCAACGACACATCTATTCATTATTTTTATAATTTGATATTCTACTCCTTTTCACCTTATACTTCGCTAAACTTGGTAATACGAAACTCCATCAATGCCAATTAATAGGTAACCTACCAGCACAGTTTTAGAGATCAACATTAGATACGTTACTCGGATAAGTATATGATTCAGATAAGTACCTGATTCGAGTAAGAATTTAATCAGAGTCATCTAACTGATACTCTCATCATGTTTCATCATAATGAAAAGTTATATTTTTAATATGAACCAAAAAAAAACTGTTATTGTTGCATAAAATAATTGCTGTTGGTGTGTATTCTAACAAAATTATTTTAACAAGCTTGTTAGCAATCATTCATTATTCTGATGACAATATTTTCAAATGGCTCTTTAACAAATCTGTTAAAATATGAAAACGTTAGCTACAACATTCTGAATTTTCGATAGATTGTTAACAATTTTATTTTCGTTTTATATAAATACATTAAATATGGCGGAATACTAGAAAAAAAAACAATTCTCCCGTTCTTGTTAGTTGTTTATAAAATAGTAGAGAATATTCATATTACGTAAAATTATAATCACCATTGTCTGCATTATTTTCTAACTTTCTGTGAAAATTAATTTTTTAGAATTGTGTACTTATAAATGATTTAGGTACAGATATATTTATTTAGGCATGTGTTGTTTTGTACGATTAATATTTATGTCACGTGTAATTGTTTCATGTGAGG
The DNA here is from genome assembly GCA_018344505.1 of Nebria ingens riversi. Taxonomy (NCBI): domain Eukaryota; kingdom Metazoa; phylum Arthropoda; class Insecta; order Coleoptera; family Carabidae; genus Nebria; species Nebria ingens. The sequence goes on along the minus strand of JADQWA010000028.1, from coordinate 230,460 downwards.
AACGTGAGATTGAGTGTTTATATATTTGTTATTTTCTATTTATTCAATATTGCGACGACGTATAGGACGAATGTGTGGGATGAATGTGTGAGAAAAGGTACTCATTTTGAATTTAATTGATTAACTTTAAAGGGCATGTTATATTATTAAAACAAAAATAGAGAATAGAAAAAAAGATTTAAAATTAAGATTCTTTGTTGTATAATACGCCGTAAGGACTAGTAACTTTTATAAATCGTCATGTTTGATTCAAGAAACAAGCAATTTGGATAGTTACTAAATAAGAACGCAAATAAAATATAAATATTTAATAATAACCCTGAGTAGGTTTTCAGTATTTCTAAACAAATGTTGAATGAATAATTAATTTAATTCAAACAGAACACAACATTAGAACCCGGTCGTTCACCACCAGAAATTTCAAAAGTGCTATCGCTAGTACCGCCAGTATTATTCGATGTCCCCGGATGGCGACGTGATTTCGGAGAGTGTGTGCAGCAGCCAGCTAAAATCAATCGTGCGGGTGATACCGTAGTAACGAAATTCGTAAGTAATTACTAAGTTAATTGTAAGTTACTGAATTCGTTCCCAACGGAACAAAAGACATTAAGTTCTTTTGTTTTTGTCTGCAACTACGATAACTTTTTAGGGTATACTACGTATCACCAAAGAGCTATAGGTGTAAGTAAAATAGTAGGACACATTTAGAATTGAACTCTGTTACTACTTTCTGTGGTCATACATTTGCTATCAACTAATGAATGGTTACAACCAATTTAGTACGCTAGAGATAGACTGACACCACTCATTTAGTATTAAGAGCTGACACTACTGTTGACGGAAGCACTTTCGCTATTTACTGTTTGCAACCAACTTCATGCCTTAGGGATAGATAGACTGATTGATATAAACACAAATCCGGTCTAAATAAAAGTAGTATTATACGCTTCATATCAGAAGGTGTGGGGAGCAACTTGTAGAATCAATAAATCAATTTCATTTAGCGAAACACAAATAAGAGAAGTTTCTGCGAAGGCTTGTGCTAAGTACTTCATTATTCGAAAATAAACAGCTGTTCTAGACGGGTTTTCTTATTTAATTAGAAAAAATATGCTCATAAAAGATCGATATTCTTTACTAAAATTAGGAGTATAGTAGTTAAATTGTTTAAATGTATTGTATTTTTATGAATTGAATTATTTGAATACAATCGTAGGTATCTGGCCATCCCCGAAACAATAATATGCATGGAAAGACATTCCTTACAGTTGAACGGCGGGATGGAAAAGATGATTGGACCATCATAGCAACAGATGCTAGCTGGGAAACAAAGTATGTGCAGATTGTATTTTCTATTTCATTCCTTTTCCGTAGTCTATATATATATATATATATATATATATATATATATATATATATGTGTGTGTGTGTGTGTGTGTGTGTGTGTGTGTGTGTACAATTCAGTTCTTCATAAATAAAGTGTAGTTCTATATGAAATAGCAATCATGAACATCAAGAAGTAAATTCACATTCAATCTAAGTAAAATAAATCTCCATGACTTTCTAAGAAGTTTTATTTGAATTAATAAATAGTTTAACTTAAACTATTTTTGAATGACTTTTCTCGTTTTTAAAATTCTGTTTTCGACAGATTCAAATGGTCTCGTAAATCCACACTGACGGCTTCCAGCGAAGCGAGCATCGAGTGGGTTGTTGGTTCCGAAGTTCAACCGGGTGAATATCGAATTAGGCATTTCGGTTATTATAAGTACATCCTCGGAGGTATTTATCCATACGAAGGTATTTCGAATACTTTCCAAGTTATATAACGCACATCGTTCAACTTGCCAAATATATATGTATTTAATATTCTCGGCTAACTATTTACTCGGGCTGAGATACTTATGTTGTGATACAGTTCTATTTTAATGTAAAATAATTATTAAAAGTGCCATATACAAAAGCAAATTATATTGTTTTATTTTAATTAATCAACTAGATTTGGGCAGTTTTGGGCCAAAATGTTTTTGTTCTAGCAAAATTGTAAGTACAACATTTTCATTCAATATTGTTATTATTTAGAATGTATTTACAAATTAGTTTAATAATTAGCATAGTAAATAATGCGAAGTTCTATATACTTTATAATGAACTAACATTTACAATTCTATATACGATATTTTTCTAAATCCGACGACAATGGTGATACATTAAAAGTTGCTTTTATTTTTAAATATGATTATTAAATATAACAATTGCTTTTATTTATTATTTAAATAATTCGCAAAAAACATGATGCCGTAATCCGACCTTTACGCAGATGTATTCAATGAATTTCGAAGATTGTTAGTACCTATTATATATTAAGTAAGCTACAGAGTTAAACATGTTTATTCTATACATAATATACGAGGGTGGTCTGAAAAGTTTCCGACCTCAACATGAAGATAGCAGCACTCGTAAATAAAAGCTAGGGAATTTCGTTGTTCATCTGTTGACAGTTACTCACCAAAGTTTCAGCCATTTTGGACGCGCAGTTGTTATGTAACAGTCGTTTGAGTGAGTTGATGTGAGTGTTTTTATGAAAATGGACAAAATCGAGTATCGAGCTGTCATCAAATATTTGTTTTTGAAAGGCAATACGCCTACGCAAATCAAAGATGAGTTGGATTCTGTGTATGGGGACTCTGCACCATCATTTACCACAGTGAAATTTTGGGCAGCTGAATTTAAACGTGGCCGTAAGAGCTTGGGAGACGATGAACGTTCGGGACGTCCAAAAACTGCAACTACCGACGAAAACATCGCCAAAGTTCACGAAATGGTGCTAGACGACCGCCGAATTAAAGTGAGAGAGATAGCAGAGGTTATGAATATGTCAAAAGAACGTGTTTGTCACATATTAAATCAACATTTAGACATGAGAAAGCTGTCCGCGCGTTGGGTGCCGCGTTTGCTCACGTTAGACCAAAAACGTGTCTCACACCTCAGCGGTTGCCATGGCGAAAATCCACGAATTACGGTTTGACCATCCGCCTTACTCACCAGATCTAGCCTCAAGCGACTTCTTTTTGTTCCCTCATCTAAAAATTGCGCTCGGACAGAGATTTTCGTCAAATGAAGAGGCAATCACCTTCGTGAACAATTATTTTGCAGAGAAAAACGCCGAGTACTATTTGGACGGGTTACAGAGATGGGAACATCGCTGGGAGAAGTGTGTAGAGTTGCAAGGAGACTATGTTGAAAAATAAAATATAAAATTCTGAAAAAAAGTCTTGTATCTTTGTTAGGTCGGAAACTTTTCAGACCACCCTCGTATTAACAACGTTTGCTTATTTGAATATATTTTAATAAAATAATTATTATTGCAACAACTATTTTCAATAATATATGCAAATTATCTAAAATATCTTCATTACGTGTTTATATTGCGAAAGGTAATTTACATTTAATGTATATATAAGTTATTTTAATTTTTATCATCACCGTAAGTGCCGCTAGAGGGAATGTTGTCTCTTCAGCTTATAGTATACGTGGCCGATATTTGCCGTGACTAATTTATCTCAAGAAAACCTGACTGAGGAGTTGGTTGGTACTCCCGTATTTTAGTATATACTTAAGGATTGTTTATGATAGTTGTTTTACTACGTCAAGTGCGCGCGTAAATACTTACACTTGATGCGCATAGACTTCTGCGCATGAACGTAACGTAATGTATTACTTATATTATGTATTTCTTACATTTGTTTCTTACGAACTACTATTATTTGTAACATTGGATCTGTTGTTTTTTTCTAATTGAATGTACCTATATTTATTAAAAAAAAATGTTTATTTTTTATTCAAATTCATACGTAAAATATGTATTAACGTATGCAAATAAATACAATGTACTTGTGCCTCAGTTAGCTTGTGTGAGATGGATGAATATGTTTATTTTCATAGATTCGCAAAGGTTTCGAGTAAATATACGGCTGGTGTATAAAATTAGTTAGCTTCTGTGCTGGTCATCTTGTTTGTAATAAAAGCGAAAGAGTGGCCTTTGTTATATAAAGAAACTCATTAAATAGACAAGTACGTAAACGCCAATACATGGTTTAGTGCGAATATTAAATGGAACAATAGCCAGTCGCTTGACAATAGGAAGAGGTAAATATACGTTGGTTCTTTTACCAGCCTGCCTAAAAACTACACATTTTGGTTTTATAAAAAATTACCAAAAATTTGAATGATTATGTATTGGAAAACATGGTGAATATTTTCAAATAATATTTGCACAAAAGAAAAGGTGTGAGCAAATTTGATGACTATATGTAAATGAAGCAAAAGAAGTTTTTTATATTGAATTATTCCGTATTACTAGTATTACATACGTATTCAAAGTATTTTTGTGTATTAAATACGCTACATATTTGCTTTTTGGTGTACACCCACATTCGAAATGATCAACCCCTCGGCTCTGACCCCATTTATTTCTCTGAATTTTATAATATAGTATGGTATGAACACCAGATTATCGAGTAATAAGAGTTTGAATTTTAATGTAGTGCTAGTTTATAAGTAATATTAGCTGTATTGTTTCTCTATGAAATATCTAAGTGACTCAACTCACTTCAAAATAAGCTAAGGCGTTGTGAAGGGAGTTTTACAAACTAAAAGAAAACGAACAACAGATAACAAGAAAAGTAATACTGTTTATAGCCAAAAACTTCTTGTTGTTGTTATCACCTGAAAGTATACAAGTGGAAAATTAACAAATCTCGAACTGAAGAATCAGCGCAGGACAAACGAACATAGTTACAAAGAAACAAACAAATTCCCTTTTAAATATTTTGTTTATAGTGAGTGGATTGACTCAAAATGAGATTTTGTGCGAGTTGTACGGCATCGGTAAAGAAAGAAGACATTTTACCCAGTTATTCTCAGATGACCTGATCTACGCCAAATGGAATACCAAATCAAACGTCTGCACACTAAACAGTTGTCAAGCTCTGAATATTCTGCCAAACTACTCGGTCGTGCTTGAATGATTGATAAACCTTTGAGAACTTATCTTGGAAATACTTTAACTATTCTAAATTTATACACAAAATTATCTTTTGTACTTTATATTAAATTAAAATTTAGATTTAATTCATAAATATCTCAGTAAGAAATTTAGTTTAACTGTGATGCTGAACCAATAAAATCACAATTTTTTATTTGGTAAAGTCAGGTCTTCATACTCGATACTTTTCTCCTTATAATAAAAACAAACACGACCGACCAACAACTAATGCAAAATTAACACAAACAAGTAAACATTACTATGTTCAATAACGTAGAATAAGCGATTCTAGGAAACTTAACTAAAATCACAAAAAATATTTACATTTTCCCTTTTTATACGAAGTAATAAATAAATATTGTTAAGATTTGACATTTAACATTTATTGTCACAAATATAGATTTACCTAGTGAAATAGTGTTTCATAGTTAGTACAATGTTAAAAAATGTATACATATAAAAATATTTCGTTAGGTTTTAAATTCATTTGAAAACTAAAAAACGTAAATATTCTTGATTGTTTAAAATTTTGTATTTTAACATCTTGCGTATCTAAACATAATATATGTACTACGTATAAGAAAAACCAGTGCAAGACACTACAGATGTTTTTATATAAGCATAATCAAAACCCGTAAACAAAGTTATAACTTACTGCGGAAGACTTCAAAATAGTATTACTATTGAATAATGTATCTAAAATTATGAATTTAAATGTTTAATATTAAGTGAATTGTTATTTATACCGAATACCTAATTTTACTTATTTCTTCGCCAGCCAGAAAAATAAATTTTCCACTGTGGATGTCCGCTACTCAATTTGCCTAGCACTGCAGATGGAAGTGGACGGATTGTAGTGGGATATACCGGTATCCTTCGTTGAATAGAGTATAGAAATGTTACTGATTTAAATTTTAAATATGTTACGTGTATCGAATATATTTCCGTTTGTTACATAACCCGTAAAAAATGGCGAAATCACTGGAACAAGTATTTAATAGGTTTTTGACAAATGTATTTTGTAGAAGTATTGTTATAATATATACCAAACTTATAGGTTTAAGTTTTTATCATTTACTCTCATACTCATATAAATAATGTCTAGGCACATGCAACCCGCAGTTTCTATAAAATTATATCATCTACAAACATATGTTTATATATTTATTTAATGGGCATTGGCCTGAAGTTATGTATGTATGTATGTATATTTTTATAGACGACTATGTATGTGTAACCAGCAAACCGCAGAGATTGTCTAAACTATATTTTTATTTTATAATTAGCAAACTATATATTTCAGACATTTCTAGAAAATTTCTTTGTCAAATTCTGATTTGCTTCAGCAACAGAAACTTTCGTCGCAGAAGCATTAATTTTATTTGCATAACCAAGGGAGGAATTCAATTGACATGTATAGTTGTATGTACACATTTACCCAATTCGTAATGTTTTTTTTTTCGTTAACTTTGTGCGACTATTTACATATAAAGCGAAAAATCTGTTTGTTTGTTTTTTATTATAAAGCAATCTCAATCAGTGCAATCATTTTGCATTTATTGGAAACTCGAATTCTAATATAAAATCATCAATTTTAATTTATGGATTAAATTAAAATTGCTGTTATTTCTCTGAATATGATTGTACATACATGCAAAATGTATAACTCTGGCATAAAAAATATATGAAAGTGTTACGATATGTTGACAACAGAGTTCTAATATATTCATTAAATTATATAAATATCTAAATTACTAGTTATAAAATTGTATTTGCGATTTTATAATACTAACACACACTTAGTAGTTTCAAGTACTATTAGATGACTGGATGTCTAGTCGTCTTCCATTTACCACTTGATTTATAGTAATGGGTACAGTAAATTATATTATAAATTGAAATGATTAAATAAATGCGAATTCAATTTTTATTCATATGTACTCTCGTTAACCCAGTGAAGACTCTACTACAATAAAGTTGTTTTTTTTTTTAATTTTTGTACAAATTGAAATATCGTAATCCTGAATAGTAAAACTTTTAGTTGACATTTTAACTGGACACTGTCCTTTGAACAAACACCTAACCACCGTAAGAAACCGTAACGATCCAAAGTGTAAGCAATGTGAAGAATACCATGAAACATATATTGCCTGTGAATGGCCAGCTTTAAAGCAGTAAGAAAAAAAAACACCTTGGTTCCAGGTATCTGAAACCACAGGATATCTTCCATAAAAATACTTCAAACTCATAACAGAATTAAAATGTTGTGCTAAGTCTAAATGTAGAGCTCCTCCGGACTACTCCGTTAGAAAAAGATTTTCATTTAAGTATAAGAATTTAATTAATATAATTGCTTGAATTTTAAAAAATAAATACGCTTCTCAATTATTTGCTTAATTTATTTAAAAAATATCGTTGCAATCCAATACGTTTTAATATTTTTAATGATTACCATAAATTATCTTGAATTTGTAGCGTTGAAAGTGTCATAAAACTAAAAGTACAACGTCCAATATATAGTGGTATCGAACGCCCTTAATATTTAGGTCTATCCTTCGGTGCAATAATAGTATTTCAAATCTTAATATATCATTGTACTTATATAAGATTGTGATAATAGAGCGAAACTTATTTTACTATATAACAAGTATTTAGTTTGTAGTTTACCCTATAAAATTTGATGCACTTGAAACATCGAAATAATTTGAAACTTGCTAAACTTTCCAGGAACTAATTCGTCTCTGTCCTCAGTTGTTCGAAAACTAGCTGACTAAAAATAGATGTTTTGCATTAAAACAAATGCCATTTCCACAAACTTGCAATGAAAAATAATACAAAAGAAGCTCTAATCCCGATAACCATTTTGTAACCGGCGCCCATGATTAGACAAGATCTTATATTCCATTTACTTCAAATTGTCGGTGTTTTTGGCAATTTTATTTTTGAAATTTCATATCCTCAATATAAAAAGATATCATCAAATTATATCACTCATTCATAAATTTCAACTCCGACGCTAGTGAGTTCATTATTTATAAAAACTAAACAGGGTGTACATTTCAAATAATTGTAATGTAATATATTCTAGCTTAGCATTAATAATTAATTCAATGTGCATAATTCAAGCCATGTATAAGCAGATGTAATATAATAAAGAACCAACTTAGTTACAATATAATAGTAAGAGTTATCCCTATAGATGTCTACGGTACCATTGTTCCTTTTTGCTAATCCCCAGGCATAATCCAGTCTTCCTAAACCATTAATCATAAGTGTCCCATTAGCTACTGAAGTGATCTGGATATATATATATATATATATATATATATATATATATATATATATATATATATAATCTTAAGAAATTACAAATCCATTAGTAAAATTATGTATGAAATATTCTCTTTTACTGGAAATGTTACCGTTGCATCTGGCTAAAGAATATATAGTTACCTAAATTAAGAATTATACTTATATACAGAAATAACTAAAGGAGTTTATATTCTGCGCAAGCACTACAAATTTAACATGTTTTTAATAAATGCAGATGTCAACTCTGTACCCAAAGGAGTGTTCATATAGCTAATAAATATATTAAAGTAGTATCTATAAATTATCTTTCTTCCTTTAGCAAGCTACACTAATATGTACACAGCACCTTCACCCATTATCTCAAAACCCAGTTATTTAATAAGGTTAACAAGGATTTGGTTGAGTTGGAAACATTTACTAATTTATCAGGCTAATAGTGTCTAGGCTTTCAGTATAAAAACACCAAACGAAGGAAATAGAATATTCCTTGTTTTTCCTCTGGTTTAAATTGGATCATTTGATTGGCATCAAATGGTCATAAATCATGACGTACGCATGGGTTTTGTAACATATTATAGGATCTTATTCTTGTTCGTATATTATAGTATATTCCACCTTTTTATATAAAATTGTTTAAGTTGTCTATATTCTATCAAAAGTTAAGATATCTGATTGTGATAATTTCAAAAATTCATAAAGTTTTTCGGTCTGTATACAAATTAAAATATTTTAAACTAAAAAAAAAGAAACAAGATCGTAGAAAGTGCCATACTTTATTTAATATAACAAAGTAATTTTGTTTAAATATAACTCTTAACATAACTTGTAAAACCGCTTTTTATATTCAGCAAAAAAAGATGCAAAACACTATACATATAAAAAATATTGTTTACTTTTAATAAATTGGAACATTTATTTATTTCAGAAATCTCAAGAGTACTTTCCTTATAACAATATAATTTACCAAATAACGAAAACAATCATGTCATCTGACAAGTCCCGTAAGTTATATTTGCTTAGGCGTTATATTATTGCTATATGTAGAACATTACGTTCGGAATACATCACAAAAAAAAATACTTCCATTAGATATAAACATTCATCAAAATTTACTTTATACATAAGTATTTTCCAAGCTTCACAACCAAAAATAAGAACATCTTTGTAAAGAATAAAAAATATTAAATCAAATAATTTAATTTGCTCCAATTTTCGCATAGAAAAGGCAAAATGTGTAGTGTTGCAAGTTAAAAATATAAAATCTCAACTGATGTCAAATTTCGTAATAGGAAAACTGATTCAGCAAAATATAGTACAAACAACCTACAAAGTTAAGCTGTATAGGTACGTGCTGCAGGCGACAAATTCCGTTTTATCTGGGGATAACTTTTAACCTGTTTATATCAAATCAGGGATATAAATTAAACCACAACCGGACGTTTGTTATTTTAACAGAAATCAAGCAATCAATTAATATTGAAAATTCCAACCAAATCGGAGTGTTTGAACCGGACGAAATACGAATAAAATATAATTTATAATATACGTTTATGTATTTTAAGTATCCGTTACCGCGTAAACCTATTTAAACAATGAATATGATGAATAAAATAATGTTAAATTTGTTTTACATATATATTAGATAAATTATTTAATTCGAATTTTAGGATCAAAATTGTTTGCACGAAATACCGAAACCGAGTTGTTATTTTTCGACTGGTTCACGAATTCAGTTAATTTTATAATAAAAACAGCAAAATAATTGCTAACCGCAAACTGTAGCTGAATTACTAAAAATTGTTTTATGCTATACCAAAGACAATTTATAATAGATTCTCTTTAGGAAACAAAATAAAACAGAGTCATATTGCCGAAAAGATCATCCAATTATATTTCAAATGAAAATTTGTTTTTATAACTTGATGGGCATGACATTCGCTGCGATATTTTAATTAAAATTTGTATCATTCTGAAGCTATTGATGTATTTAAAATTATTATTCAATTATTAATTAATAAATTGTGACTAGAATATTTGACACGTGTAGCAGTAATCCAGTGAAGAATTTGCACCATTGCAAGCGTTTTTATTTAGATAGTGACAGCACTGATTGTCAGTTGTTAACAAATGTTCAACAGTATTTGTTGTTATTCATTGTAAAATTTCTCCTAGATTTATGATGCTATTCTGTATCTTGTATATAAATAAACTATAGGTACATAAAATTGGGTATACTTTTCAAGGTTATAGAGCTTATAGCGCTTAAAGAGCTATACAGAACAGCACCATTAGTTAGATTTATATCTTTATCCGTTGTAAGGTCTCTTCCTTTTCTCCAGACTTACTTAGAACAAAACCAAAGCAAACATTGAAAAGCATGTAAAGCTGTAAGGCGCAAGGCGGTGATGCCATTATTATTTATATTTCAATGGCGAATAATGATTAGAACTTATACCCACTTTTATCTCAGCTGCGTTCCAAAATATCAAAGAGAACAATTCATGTCAAAACAGAATGTTCTCGCAATTTGTGAAATCGGTTATTAACTAGGTTAAACATATCCTCCGTGTTCGTAAGGTATCGTCTAGATTAGGTTTTGTAACCAATCCTTCAAAATCTATATTTATATTATCTTCACGAGAATTGTTTCGCAATTTTTTTCAGCAACGAGACTTTTGTTACTTGTAATCTGAACGGTTACCAATGTTTCATTTCTGTTTGACAATGCGAAACCATGATAAAGCAACATGTCTGTACTACCCACTTCTCTCTGTCATAAGTACAGTTTGATATACCCCCGGCATCAACGTTATATTTTTATACAAAAAAATTCTATACAAAAAACTATTTATTTCAAGACTTTTTTGTTAAAGTGTATACTAGACGTTTATTGTTCTGGTATATTTTATGACTTAGTGTAATCGGTAGACTCAATCAGGCATGTTCCTATTCTGTTCAATCAAGGAAAGTAGTGTACTTATATGAGATAACTACAGAAATTAAACGAATGACTGATATTTGCTATTTTCCCGAAGTATTTTTATCAAAAAATATATTGATTTTACTGAAGCGTAAAATGATTCTGTTTATAATAGTTTTTCAAACATTAGCACCGATGTTTAAATACTTCTATATTTTAATAAACAAATGCTATTGTTTTAAATAAATGTATTTTCTAGGAAGATTATAACATTTTAAAATTATTTAAAATAGTATAAAAAGAATGTGTGTGATATATTTTAATAAATAAGGAAAATTTTAATATTTTAAACTGTTAAATTAATAGATTACGCAAATATTATTGATTTATTTTTCTGAACAATGAAAATAAATTAATAATAATGCGCAAAAGAATAATTAAACGGTACTTTGCAAACAATGACATTCGACATTTGATTTCGACCTTGCCAATAATTTGAATTACGATTTACACTTGTACAGTTAGCAAGCGAATGACTGACAGCTTGACAAATGCAAATGAATCTTTATATAAATTGAAGTCGCAATTGAAAACGAAGATTCGCATAATACATTTGTCAAATATACCGACACGAATACAATTAGACAGCTTATGACATGTTTCATTAGCAAAGTTTTTCGTAAGAAACAAACACGTCATTTTTCTGTTTTCTTTTCATTTTTCTCTGTTAACTACAGTCTCCAATAGGAAAATGTTTTATGTGTCAATTTATAATTTTTAATTAGTTTGACAAAAATGCTATAATGATCAGTAACAATATTCTTAAATATTGTCCAGATAATTATATTTATTTTCAATTTAAAATATACAAAATTTGTACACTTCATAACATTTAACAATGAACACCATTTAGTGCAGTGACCTAAAAGGTATATTATAGTATCGAACTGCCATACAATACAATATAATAATAATGGAAAATTTTATTTTATATTGAAATATTTTTATTTGCAGGACCAATAAGAAAACAATGTAAAAGAAAACAAAAGCAGCCATCGAAAAGTTTGATTAAAAACATCTACAGTATCTCATACTGAACTTGCTTATACAAATTAGGTTTATCTGTTTAAATAGAAAGAACATACATTTTACCAAATTCAAGGAAATATAATTATTCATTATACTATATTAGTATTTATCATGGCCAAAAATAGTAGGTTTTCAAATAAATTAAATACCTTACAGAATATATTCTTCAACACTACAATAATTTGAATATATCACTAACCTTTTAAGCAGTTCTCTCTCAATGTATTTTGCGCAATAAATGTCAAATATCTAATCCCAAATTATTTTACTCTAATTTGTGTTCCCGTTAAAATATTGACAGGCATAGTGAACATGAGTTATTACATACACATTTCTAAACCAACGTAATTATGGTAACATAAATAAGAAATTCAAGAATTTCAGTAGCAATTTTCTAAAGAAACTTTTCAAATATAAGTTATGCGAAATATGTGTATCTTTCATTTTGCAGTATGTGCAACCGTTTAGAAAATATTTCAGAATAGAGGAAAAATTACTACAGTAAACATGTAAGCATTTCAGTTTGAATATTCTTTTCCATAAGATATTTTCTTCTGGATCATATAAAAATCTTAAGATTCATAATTATAGTTTTGGCGTTCATAAGACGTCAGTCCAAAAATACTCCAGACAGATTCAGAAAAGATCAACCGGTATATTTCAATATTATAATCTCGAGATCGATTTTTAAATAATTACAATACTTACTTATTACTTCGTATAAGAAAGTAAAAATATACCGTTCATTTATATATAACAGTATTTTTTTTTATGGAAAAGTATTAAATTATTTTGAATTGCTCAAATTCATAAAAGAAGCATAAAATAAACAACTTTCATATTTCTATGGTATTTACATGGCTTATCAATATTATATGGAATAAAATAATATAATTGTCAAACAAATTTATTTAGATATCAGATATCAGCAAAATAGAGACCATAATTAAATTAATATATTTATTTACAATAGCCGTATATAATATCAAAACTTCTTTGCTAAAATATGTTAAATTACATATGAAATATGTTTGGTCATGTAATTAATAAATAAAGTTATTTGAATGATATTCAAATATATAAATACTATCATTTATTTTTAGACCTGTAATATATTTAGCTCTTTGAGCATTGAGTTTTGTTTTCCTTCTGGTAACGGAGACAGATATAATTTCAAAGGTCACTCGTGGAATGCTTATTATCGACAATTTTTACAAAATCACGAATTTTGATCTTAACGACGAAAATACTTTCCAAAGATGGTGATCAAAATGAATGATTTTAAAAAGAATGATTGATTTTGAAGCATACCATGAGTTATATTTAGGAAGAGAATATAATGAGTACATATCATACAAAATTGAACAGAACACTTTTCGTTATTATCTCGTCGATTTTTTTTTTTTCCGTTATACTTTTGCCATTATTTATATTTCAACTTATTTATTATTGTATTAAAATCTAAACGATACTACTCAAACATATTTTGTAATTTATATTAGGTGACAAATGTTTGAAACAATTGTATTCTTAAGTTTACCATTGCAACGCTTATATGTACCACAGTTGCGGTATATACAAAATTTACATTGTAAGAAATTAATTTGGACTCTGTGGCTGTTGATAGGTATTTAGCTTTTCAAAGCACTTTGTGGTAAAGGGTTCATATTTTTTGTTATTTAAAATTTGCATTGGAAAACAGTTGAATAATATGTAGAAATTGTATTCTCGGTATAAAAATAAGATAATTAATGATACAATCTGCAGAAGACAACCTAACGTAAACTCCGACCATTTAGCGTAATTCTACAAGATTAATGATTAAAGTACGTGCAACTTGACATCATAAATGTAACATTTTACTTCCTATTATTTATATATATATATATATATATATATATATATATATATATATATATATATATACAAAATGTTCCATATATATATATATATATATATATATATATATATATATATATATATATATATTTGTCAGATTTAGTTGAAGTTATCTTTACATATACTGTATAAAGAATTAAATGTCAACATTAAAAAAAAAATTGAAACAGGTTTAGCTAAAACGCATATAATGCAGTAACGAAATAAAATTACTTATAGAGTGCCGAATATTGTTAAGTAATTAATAAATTTAGTTCTTAAGTAGTGAGAGAACTTTTAATCTATAACAGATGCAAACACGCATGCGTGCAATGCATATAAAAAGCCAAACACATTGGAGTACCATCGTTTAACATATTTCGATGTAAGGATGTATTTATTGTTGTAAAATTAAAATAGCAATTGTAATTACTTATTTTCAAATATCAGCTAATATGTGATATTAACTACTTTAGAAGCTTATATGCAAAGGGTAGATTATCTGATAAAAAGTATGAGGACTTAAATTATTGCTGTATTTGGTAAGTAGATAGAACACGATAAAAATCTAAAATTTGATTGTTACTTTACACCCGCGCATGTGCATACACGTTTTGCGAGACTTTCGGGCAACATGAATTAACTTCCTGGAGGTCGGAGAGACGCGATATCCATCGTAACCAGCCGTCAGACACCGAACCGACCGGTTCATAGCAATAGCACCGTGCATATGTGGTTTGGTGCACATAATATTACGACAGACTCTGCAGGTCGCGCGCAAAACAACTCAACGTAGTAAACGCGATACGTTTTATTATTAGCGGCATCAAATTTTCGAGGGTTCTCTGTGCTCGTTTCTAAAATAAATGTTTGAAAAAGTTTGTTGGAATTAAAAAAAAAGTGTTTTGAAGCAAAAATAATTGCTTTCAATATCATTTTCAAGACAAATTTCGAACACATAAAGTAATTTATTTAATTTGTTAATAATATTTAAATTAATTAGAAAGTTATAAAAGAAAATTGATATTATATATAAAAATATAATTTACTTATAATGGACCTGTTGAGTTTGATATTAAATTTGCAAGAAAATAAAAAGATACAAATAATATCTAAAAGTGTTTCAAATACTAAGGTGTACAATTAAATCTATTTGGAATATTAAACATTTAAAAATATTGTTAAGAAAAGTGTTTTAAACGTGTAAGTTTAAAAATAAATTATAAAAATGTAAGCAATTAGTTTGTGTCTAAAATAAATTATTTTAACAAAACTGCCTAAATAACGCATATAAATATTCAATTAAATGTTCCAAAATATTTTGAATATTTGAAGAATGTCATTTTGAAAAAAGCACGCTTAATTTTCGAATTTATTGACATTTTTGAATAAAGTGGTGATAATGCAACAGATATTGAGTTCCGGGCATTTAAAAAATATTATAATGTTTAAAACTACAGAAATATGTATAATTTAAAGGCATTGGCAAGTTGAAGTCAAAGTGAGTAATTATTTAAAAATAAAAAACATAATCGATTAGAGATATCTAAAAACATAAAAAGCACAGTTTACTGCAGAACAATTTATATAACAGTAGTAAAATTGGTAAATAAAATATCAGTGCAACAATTTAATTACAAATAAACGCTGCAATTAACGTTAATAATTAAAGTTTGGTCATTACTTCGAATAACCTTGAACGACATCTCTATAGATAGCAACAATAATTAAACAGATTTTGATTTACGGTTAAATGTAGCGATCAATTCGCTTCTAACTAGTAATCAATCATCGAACACGGACACTGAACCCAATGACCGAAAAAATGTCCTTATAGGCCAGTATCAAATAATATTTAAATCACAAAGTATCTGATTATACAATTTGTAAATTCAATAATTTTACGTGCAATAAATTATGTATAAACCAGCATGGAAAAAAGTGATAAAAATAAAATGATGTCAAAAGTATGCATGGGTTATATTCAGGTACAATAACGGTTATTAAAATTATAAAAAATAAATCATTGGAGATAAATTTGAAACTACGTAAATGTTAATTATTCGCTGGATTTAACGATATAAAATTTTTTAAAAAACTAATCAGTTAGCTGAAATAATTACTTAGTAACATTATTAAAAAGATATAATTTTAAGATTTTTAATATTTTGAGTGATTAATATCTTTCCGTAGTAGAAAAACAAATTAATGTCGCTCAACGTCGTACCGCCAATGGTGCAGCGTAATTAAGGCCTGAGAAAAACCAATAACACGATGGATCCTTCAATGGAATCCAACTGGACAAGTTTAGACATGCCGATAATAGTCCAAACAAACGGAACTGGCTTTAACTTATCGATGTTAGGTCCCCAAAGGGACTCATTATATATCGTAATACCAATAACTATAATTTACGCCATAATATTCTTCACTGGTGTCTTAGGCAATGTGAGCACTTGCATCGTAATTGCGCGAAACAAATCGATGCATACGGCAACAAATTATTATCTCTTCAGCTTAGCTGTTTCTGATTTACTTTTACTAGTAACCGGACTTCCTCAAGAAATGTATTCGATATGGTCGAGATATCCGTATGTTTTCGGCGAAGTGTTTTGTGTTTTACGAGGCCTAGCATCCGAAACATCTGCAAATGCGACTGTATTGACAATAACCGCATTTACAGTTGAGAGATACGTGGCTATTTGCCATCCGTTTCTCTCGCATACGATGTCTAAACTATCACGCGCGGTTAAATTGATTCTTGCGGTGTGGGTGATTGCATTCAGTTTTGCAGTACCGCAAGCTTTGCAATTTGGAATAGTTAATTCGGGAACAGTTGTTTGTATGGTGAACAAAGTAATAATTCAACACTCCTTTGAGCTATCAACATTCCTGTTTTTTGTGGCTCCAATGACTTTAATTACGGTGCTCTATGCATTAATTGGGTTGCGACTTAGGACTTCAAATATGATGAAGAAAAGTACGGGCAATTCGGGGAACACGTCGCAAAAAAGTTGCAGACATCAACATGGACAATCGTCCAGAAGAGTACTTAAGATGTTAGGTGAGAATTATTTTACCAGGATTATTTTAGTGCTTAAATGGTTTTTGTAACGCTTTTTAATTGTATATTTGTTTTATAAAAGATAATAAATTTCCAAAATTCCAAGAATTTTCTTTAGGAATAATATTTATATATAATTAAGTAAATATTGAAATAATTACTATAGGTATAAAACTTGACTATTTGTATCATTCCTTTATGTTGAATTATTTAATCTTTAACATTTCGGTACTAAGCAATTTATATGGAATGCGAAAGCTTAATTGTATACCTGTGTTATAAAATATAACAAATTTCAAAATTCCAAGAATAATATTGATAATGAATATCTAAATAATTATTATAGAAAACTAAAATATGTGTTTCATGCTTTACATTGATTTAAATTTCACCTATAACCTTTATTACCTAGAACAATCGGGTACTAATCAATATACATGTAATGCGAATATTATATTGTATTCAGCTATTCTCGATAACAGAGCCAATATCTTTTCTGGAAATATGTTTCTATTCTGCAAAGCCCTTCAGCTGAATATGGATACAAAGGGGATAAAACAATAATATTTGAGAACTTGAAATTGTCGAACTTAACAAACTTTATAATGAATTAAAATATATGCATCTGCTTTATTCGCCTGTTGATCCATTATATATAAACGCAGTTTCCAAGCAATTAAGATAACTTAATTACGAACCTGTTTATGTTATGTTAAATTCATCTAAAAATCATATTAGTGAAGTCACTTGGAACATGTTTTGCTTCTACTGAATTGGAAATAATTGGAAAAATAACTTATTAATTGTGAAGCGATAGTCAAAGGAATTTCAAAAAGGTGTAGTTTCCAAATTGTTTTTGTAAATATTGCAAATGACATATTCATACAAAAAAGATTAAATTACCAATTAGATAAGTTGTGGTTTCAAAAGCATTTTAAAAGTTTGATAGAGCAAAATTTTAACAAAAGTTGTATTTTGGAGCAAGTCTAAGCATGTACACCTGTAAGATGAATCTGTATATATTTTAAAAGGCCTACAATTATTTAATGGATTAATTTTTGACACTAGGTTCAATAAAATTATTATACTTTCCTAATGCAATGAGTATATTTAAAAGCCATTAAATATTTACAAATTTAAAAAGTCACTTAGAATTGTGCCATTCGCAAACCGCGTGGTTTCAAGTAAAGAATGTTTGATCAGATGATGAGCGGTGGTGAGTTGGAGGAAACGTTAAAATACTTAGATGGTGTTACGTTTTAAAAATAAAACATCTAAATTTCGTCTTCGGGGATTTCCCCTCAATAGACAGGTAGAAATAGGATGGGACCAATAACCCATAACCTATTACTAGATTACCTTATGATTCAAGGTTGCACATTAATACTAAACTAAAAGAATAAAAACTTTGATAACTAAAGCTATGTTGTTCAACACTAAAGTTCGTCTTAAGAAAATATGGTAAGATGACCTAGTATTTCACGAAAAAAATTGTGTTCGTTTTTATTACTATTATTTAGATACTAAGGTCAAAATTTGACGAAATCATTACAGCTTAGAACTGCATTTTTAGTAAATGTGCGCTTTAAGTTTTGTGTGGAAATAATTATACTATGTTTATATTATTTTGATAGTTTTCATATTCAATCAATCAGTCATTGAATTAATTATATTATTTGAGTAGAAAGGACCCATATAAAATAACAAAATCACCGTAACAGCTGCTTAATAATAACTAGATTTTTAGTAAATGTGCGCTTTATATCATTTAGAAGTAGTTTTCCCGGCTGTGGTGTCAATTATGACTATACATACATAGTAATAACTTTTATAGCTTTCTCCACTTTATATTGTCCTATTTGATTATTTCGCTCTGTTTAATTTGGTTGGTATAGTAAGACCTAGCAAACTGAAGCCCTGAAGAAGCTTGTTTAGCGAAATGGTTCATTTTACAAAGTACAGTCTCGGAAAAGTTTATTTAACTGCGTAAATTTTAAATGTTAAATAACAGGCAACCCGGATTACCTTTAAACGCAATCTTGATGTGCGCAGTAGACTATTGCCACCACCACTATCTACTATATATTCTTGTATTTTTCTGTCATAGAATTATAGCGCCGCTCATTCTTTCTTCTACGTATATCGCCGTTCAAGCTATTCCGGGCCGCCTGTACGTAATAATTAAATGGACACGAAAGTAATTATAAATATTAATATAAATTTAAAAAATTCACAATTAAATTGTTTCTCCGCGGAATGTTTCATCAATAAATAAACATCTTTCATTGGTTAGATTAATTATCACGCGTTTTTATATCTGCAACTCACATATTTTACGCGTTATTATGTTAGTTACGTTATATGTTAATCTATGTAAGTGAAAATTCCTTATTTTTGTTTGGTTGTTATTTTGACTGTTTACGTAAAGCATTTAGGAACTGTAGCATACACGAATGTGGTTACAAAGGAAGTTATATTGTTTGATTCTGAAAAGTAATTTCATTATGCTAATCTTCTCGCGATCCTGATAGCATTAAGTAGTTTATTTTATAATAATTAGCTTTCCATACAGAGTACAGAAGAGCTTTACTACATATTTATCTCGGATTCAAAATATTCTTTCACAGGCATTCATTTCCCTGGTTGTAAATATGTATGGAACTCATACACTTGGTAACGTGTTGATCGCTCACTCGTTATGCCGTAAGAAATATTTCGCCTCTTCTACTCTGAAGATACCGAAAAGATTTCAACCAAATATGGCATACATATTGTGTAGGTGGCCCCATTGAATCTATGTATCATCTTCTTTTCACTTTCTTATACGAAGTAATAAATAAGTATTATAATCATGAAAAATACGATTTCGAGAAAACGGAAATACACTTTTAAAATTTGTAAATTTACATGACGTCTTATGTAAAATTAGTTTAATTTTAATAAATTGTAACAAACATATAAAGGTACAACTAAAAAGCAGAAAATATATACATTTGTAAATATGGTACTAAGAGTATTCATTGATTTCTGCTAAATGGTCCCCATTTTATTTTTTATCGGAAAAATATCAACACTCTAACCGATTAAACAAAAAAACGACACGTTGTTAACGTGCACAAGAATGGCGAGCATTATTGATTTTAAAAAAATAGTAACAACAAAAAATCCCAGATATTTTTTAATTGGAAAATTCCGATCATCATAATAACTTTTTATTTGAATTTTTGTATTTTTCAACAATACACAAAGCTTTATATGTTTCACATCATAATTAATATTTCTCGCAAAGTAATATTACCTCTACTAATATTCTGCCACCCCACATGTTGGGAATAGGCATTAAGTTATGTATGTATGTAAATATAGATTCTGTAGGTAATGATCAAATTTAAAAAAAGTTAAATTTTTCTAAAAACTTTAATGGTTAGTTTTAATCGAAATAAATACACGATTATGTAACACGAATTAATTGTTATGAATTGGTTAGATAATAATTCAATTTAATTAATACTGCGTACATTTCTGAGTTATATTGTGTCTAAGAGTTTAATGGAAATTTAATTGCTATTCAATTTTATATCTACTTTATGTATTGCACGTAGCTTTACATCTTCAGTTTGTCTTTTCTTTCAATTTATTGGATGTCGCTTTTAAACCGTATAGAAGGCTTTTGTAAGGAAAATTAAAAAAAGCTTTTGATTATGGAATCAAAATTAACGCTTGAATTAAATTAAAAACAGATTGTTACGCTACTTATACAACATATTGTTAAACTTATTTGTGTTTGAATAATATTTCTACCAAAATTTGGTGATATTCATGCTGAGCAAATTATTCTCTCTCGACAAGCTGTATCATAATTAATCATTGTTTGGTTTCTTCGGTTCAAAAATTCTAATCTATAATACACATGTGATATATTTATATAATTTTCATTTTCACAGTATTATGCTTTCAGGCAGGATGGCAGGGTAGCTGATATCTCAAGCAATTTCTCCATGCCAGAAATACAATTTTTTTTTTTGAAAAGCATTATTTCTAGTAGGAAAATTTGAATAATGAAATATTTTAAGTACTACGTATTTATTCATTACAAAGAGACAAAGTTACATATACACAGATTCACATATGCAAAATAATTGTTTTAATTAACCGCAAGATATCTTTAACTACAAAGCATTCTAATTGCTTGAAATATATATGTTCGTATAGTCGCGAAACAGTTTCAATTTATGTATACAGTAAAAAAAATCCAAATAATAAATATACCCGCATTAAAACTAAAGAAATATAAAAATATAATTTAAATATTGAGAAATTTATGAATACGACAAGCTGCAATTTTGTTTTGATGTCAAAAACTGCTTTTTATTACAGCGAATATTCGATATATTTTATTGTTTTTCATAAACAGAATTTTTGACTCAGCTTATTTGAAAATAGCGAACTGTAATAAAATTTTATTGAAACAAAAATGATCTGTATTGAACTACAAGGTACAAGCATCTATAGCCTGATTTTCACACTGCTGGTAATTTTTGGTAAATGAAATTTCAAGGTCAAACACTTCGTTCTTGAGATTCTATATATTAAATACACATGAATATTTATATAGTTTAAAGATTTATATCTTATAATTCAATTATAACGCAAAGTTGTATGATTTTATTAAAAAGTGACAGTAATTTCTAAGAAAACTATATATTTAGTTAAATCAGTCCTGAATTTTCTAATTCGTTTTGACGACATGCCAAACTATCCATTCATAAAAAAGCAATTTAAATATAGCTGAAAAATGTCCTGTTTTTATTTCTAGCTTGCATCTGTCCAATTTATTATTTTGAAACTAAAACTAGTTATAAACATAGCTTATATAAAAGGCACTCTCTTGTAAGTGCTGGCTGCGAACACACATATTGGCGTGATAAATCAATATGGAACTTAAACCTTGTTATATGTATAAAACTTTGTTTAAATTTCTATCTGATAAATACAGCATGATGATAACGTATCTGAAAGTATGGTTTCAATGGCTGAAACTTTGAATATAATTTTCAGATTTGGCGTCGTATAAGTGTTATGCGTATTGTGATAGTATTTCAAGTGCCCTGTATCAGATACTTAAATACATATATAAATATATTTCAGAGATATCAAATGACACCATCATTTTATAACAAGGCTTTCTATTTCACTCAAAACCAATTAGTCCGTTACATAGAAATGTCAAAATGTAATATTAGATTCTAGGGTAGCTATTCTATAGTACTTAGGGTAGGCATAAAACCCTTGTATTTACCTAAATACTGCAACTTATTATTCAATTATAAAGCATGTCTTATGTTACTTTTCATGATTTGTTTACAATATTTTATTAAAATAAAATAATTTATTACAATTGAAAAGTAATATAATGTTTTAGTACCTATATTTGTTTATTTATACAGCTCAACTTATAAATAGATTTAAGAAAATTAAACTAAAATTCCGTTATAATTGAATTACAAATTGAAGATCTACTCTGGTATTTTAAGTGCTCCCATAGAGAACCTTATCTATGTATGAATTTGTAATAGAAAATAATTATATCCAAGAATGTTCAATTTATTGATTTTGCGTGGGACTATGTAGTTTACTACAAATAGATAGTTTGGCCAAGCTTACAATGAGATCTAAAACCTTAGCAAACAAATAATGTGGTGCTGCTATTCTTAGCAAGTATATAATTTTGTAAGGAGAATCTGTAATTATTTGAATTGGCATAAACTATTTGAATGTCATTGCAATTCAAACGACCATGGATTTTAATAAATGTATCTAATTCTTGATTTATACAATGAAATATCACCATTAAATAAATGTAGGCTTATTAAAAATGTATCGTTCACCTTACAGAAAAACATACCTGCGTAAGAATGATTTAGGATGAGACTTTTTTCACGTCAAGTTACGTTAAGTTAATTAAGTTTATGTGCATAGACCTGTAAGATCAAGTATAAGTTTTTTTCGCG
Source organism: Nebria ingens riversi (assembly GCA_018344505.1). NCBI lineage: Eukaryota > Metazoa > Arthropoda > Insecta > Coleoptera > Carabidae > Nebria > Nebria ingens. Next base: position 207,139 of record JADQWA010000028.1, on the reverse strand, counting down.
TGCATTTGATATAAAAAAAACGGCTTTTAATAAACGAGGCTTTAGTATTATACCGTAAGTCTGTAATTCTGTAAGGAGAAACTGTTTTCGCATGTCATTGTATGCTTGGCAACACTACCCTTTGTAGAAAACTGCATAGTCACATGAAAAAACAATAATTGAATATTTTTGAATATAATTAGTTATATACTATTTAATGGTGTGTTTCTGAGCAAGTTAATAGATCTGTAACGAGAATCTGTAAGATATTGAAAGGGTTTAAAATATTTTAATTTAATTGTAAATCAAATATTTGTAGAATCTATAAAATAAATCGAACATAATTGTTTTTAGCAATAAATTATCCTTAAATATATATTCACAATAGAACTACAGGTTTTTCAAATTTTTGCAGATTCTGCTTACGTAGTTGTAAATATTCTCAGAATTGCAGCATTAATTGAATTTACGGAATGTATAGAACAAACATTAGATTTATGAAATGGAATATACGGAAATATGTATTAGTTACAGAACTGTAAGTCTTTTAAAAATTAACAAATTCGTCCACCAGGCATTGCACCATTAGTCTCGTAATGATTATTTTGAAGGCATACTACAGCGGCTATAGGCTATTTCATAAAGGATATGTAGGGTGTCGAAGATAGGCAATCTTATGGGATGTTAGTGCACAGGGTTATCATGTTTCTACTTTTCCTAAGAGAAGCAGAAACCTGATAACACTGTGCACTAACGTCCCATAAGATTAACATTGTCTATCTTATCTTAAATAATTTTTAAAATAAATCTAAAACAACTGAACGTTCCGTACACATATATGTATCTAAATATTAATTTAGAAACATACTCCTTCCTACCTAAAGTTTTTTTTTCTTTTACTCGTTTAAAAATAGAAATGGAAATAAAATAGCTTTGCATAATGAGTGTATTGAATTATATTTCGATAAAATGGAAATTCACAACCGTTATTACTTATATAAAAAATACTGGTTCTGTTGTTAATGTTAATATAATACACATATTTTTATGTAGTCGTCACTTATGAAATGAATTTTTTTATCCAAAAACTAATAGTATAAAATGTGTTGTGGTTAAATATTTGATCGGTTATAAACACTTTTTTTAATAAAATTTATACAACTTTGCCTTTGTGTTCTATTTGTTATTGATAATAATTCTTATACTCTGTAATTGCTTACTGAATTATATTATAAAATTGTACATTCTATAGAATTCAAATAATGGTTGCCATGCAAAACATGTACATTTCCAATTTTATGAATATTTAAAACACATTTCAATTTGACATATTAACCTGTTTAAGTGTGGATATTATATTCATATATTTTTCCATAAACCGACTGGCTTTGCTCAAGGCAAATTTTAAAATGATACTAATTACAAATATATGAAATCTGCTAAGAAGAATGAAATCGTATAAGTATGTAAAATTTTAATTAAATATTAAATAGTCTATAATCCGTTTTTCATAAGAATACAGCGTTAGACTTATGTTGTACTTTGTCGTTCTCATTTATGAAGTATTGCACCATCATCAATTATTAATATTTGAATATATATATATATATATATATATATATATATATATATATATATATATATATATATATATATATATATATATATATATATATATATCCATATACTTGATAACACAAAATTGTGATTGCAATTCGTAGTATATTAAAATAGGGAATTCATTGCACTGAATTTTGAAATTAATTAATTTTTGATTTTACACAAACTATTATTACATGCGGTAGTATAATGTAAAATTATTAATTTAACATTATGCTTAATATTACATTTTATCAAATAATTGTTTAATGAAATATTAGTCTTGTAACATACACAATAAAAAATATTCCTTTTATATAACGTCATAATCTCAAAGTGGAAAGACAATAATATTGCATCAGAAGTCAGACAAAAATTAAACGGTAATAAAATACATTTTTTGCGGTCAGATATTTTAAAATTAATAACTAGATTTCCCGTCCGCCGATATGAAAAGAAAAAAAAGATATAATGAAACAAATAATTAATCGGAAAAAAATAACATAATTTCATCGTTTTATTATCATAAATACCTTGACAAAATTATCATTGTTCAAGGTCAATACTTCAGAACAATTGTGTGGTGATTTTTATATTCCAAAACGGATATCATACATTTAAATATTAAACCAGTTTTAAATACAACTTGAACGACATGAAAATATACTATATTAAGTAAATCTAAGTCAATAATGTTTCGACATAGAAATAAAATAATCATGTATATGTATAACATTACGAGTTTTCACCAAATTTATATATTTTTTATATAAATACCAGGTCGTGCTGTTAGAGCAACTTATGTTGATACTCCGTAAACTGAAATCCGCTATCTTAAAACTGTTATAACACGAAATAAATCAACCAGTAAAAATATGAGACAAGGGGTTGTTTATTGTGGGCATAGTCCTACTATCAGCTATGACGGAGCTACACGAATTATGGTGAAATCTAGTACGACATAAAAATAATAATACTACTACTGGATCACATACATAAAACTAAATGATGTATTATGTTTATACATGCATATTTTAGATAGCGTTTTAATACATCATTTATTCTTTGTTATCCTGTAAAATATTTAGATAAAAACAACCATTCTTTAAAAGAACTGTCATCAGGGATAATAGATATATTATACCAAAATGTAATGTATGTATTATATATCAATATACTGAAATGGAACGGATATAATGGAGGCACCGAAAAGATTATTAGGAAACAAACATAAAGAATCTAGATTAGGTAATAAGGATATTAAAATACATTATATAATTTTACATAATCTGAATATTACCATGTTATCAATAATTGTAAAATTGTCAATACTTTACTATAAGGAATGCACTGTCAGAAGTGATAAGACTTAAAAACTATCGAATGAAGATGAACGCGTTTGCGTCTTGTTTTCTCTTGGTAGCGTGACATTGAAATTACGCGTACGCATCTATTAAATATTGCTAATCTACTACGATGTTCCTTTCCGGGGGTTCTATGGGTATTACTATCCTAACCGGAACAATAACAATTTAACATATACACTGTTCTCAGCAATCTCCAATCAACTGACAACTTTGTTCATCAATCATTGTTTTCTTTTATACTTCTTGAGCCGTTTCCCCTTATAGTAAAGTTAAACTAAATGCGAACTAATAATTGAAGCTGTTAAAAATGGCAATGGTTTAGTATATATTAATGAATATCAAACTAGCTTTTCTTGTAAATGGTATATTTTTAAATAAAAATTTCAATCAAAAGTTGCTAGAAATGTATGTAGTAGTACATACGTTTCCTTTTAAATCTTATCATTTTTCTATAAGTACAACCATTGTCGAGATAAATAATATACAACAATAAACATGTACTTCCGGAATAGATGGTACTTTTAAACATAAAAGTTTTTGTTCCAGAAAATATAAAAAGCTTAAAATGAGTATTATCATTAATATCTATATTGCGTATAAAGTAGTTACAACGTTTCGAATTGTTTTTAAACTTAAAAAAAGTAAATAATAAATTATTCAAAAAACCAACAATCTCTCTGTCTCTAGTGTACAACACTGCCACGATATCCATTTACTTTTATATTTTAATGTAACGCTAATGCATGCAATTCTATATAATACACGTGTACCATCATCCCAGGCAGATATAATATATTTTAAATTACATTTCATGTAGTCTATTGCTTCAAAATTCATTAAAATCAAATCCATTCAGCAATGAATGCAAAAAAGTTTTCTAATTATCTCGATATTACTTCGCTGCTATATACGGGTGCTACTTTAAATACCAGCATGTTTAAATTGATATGCACCTGACCAATTTACCTACCACTAACATTTTTTGTTACAAAATACACCTTGAAATATTTAAATTATTACGAATTGAGTAATAAATTTACTGCTCGTTAAAAAAGCTATTACATTGGCATGGCAAATTTCTGTATAAATAAGCAATATTTGTACTATAATTAAAATTATCAGAGTAACAATCAAACCAAGAATGTATCATTAAAAACGATCTAAGATATTTATTTTTATATTATATTAAGTACATATTCGGCGAGTTGTTTAGTATTGGTTGTGCATATGCCTAAATTTTGGCATGGTGGAAGTACGGCACTGATTAGATTTAAAATGGGAGCGAATTGAATCGAGCACCTACACAATATGTGTGGCAAATATGGTTGAAATCAGTTCGGTACCTTCAGAGGAGTAGAAGCGACAAAAGTTGGTCTTACGACTAGCGAGCGGCCAACAGACCAACATGTTACCAAGTACCTGACATATTTACATTTTCGGAGTCAAAACGACGTGAATTGAATTTCATGAAAAGAATTTTTTGAGGCCGAGAATGTTACAGACAAAATATGCAGACTTACGTCCTTCTGTACTACTTACAGCGAGCTAAAAAATACTATTATCATTTCTTGATTGTAGTTATAATAAAAATATTATTTTCTTTTATATTTTGCTGCTACAAAAAATATACATATTTTTGCTGGTCATAATTAATAGCTGCAATTATAATTCAAGTTGCTTATTTTACCATTGGATTGCGCGACAATTAAAAATAAAGGAATTAAAATTTCCATTCGTTTGTTATATTATCGACTCTTTAAAATTTGCAATTCAAATTACTTTCACCAACACAATTAAATAAAAATTCAAAATTTGTATTAAGCTTCCAATTAAGATATAAATATGCACTGTTTCTTCATGGGTACTTTACTCTTTTAAATTCTATTGATACATTTTAAATTTATCTGCGATATTAATACGGTATTTTTTAAACAGCTATGATCAGAAGGTAACAATATTTAATTTTCCGTGTTAATATATCGGCTAATATCTGGTATTAGATAATATTATGGGCGCGGTTTTAATTATTGCTAAAACGTTAGAACCAAAATGATGTAATAGTTGCTGGGTTAAAAAATTATAAATTATGGGTTATACCGAAAATGTGTATTAATATTATATGGGCAATTTTATAATTAATAGAAGGTTTCCTGTACAGTATTTAAGTTTTTATATGCACAAAAAAAATAATATACAAAGTTGATTATCAAATATTACATACGTATATAATTTCTTTTTCCCAAGATGTTTTGTTCACTTTGGTAATATTTCACAAATAGTATACAAACAAATATCAGCCTTAAATATGTAGGTACTATTATTTGTGATATAAGTAAAGTAATATATATTTTTTATTTCATACTTAATACTTTTCTTTGTAATTGGAAATATATATTTCTTGGTAAAAACTTAATATTAACTACAACGTACTATTTTTAAATTATAAATAGTAATTAAATATTTGGTAATTAGCAGAGCTGCGCATGAAGTAAATTAGAAGGAACTATACGCTGATTTAAATCATATTTTTATTTAAATCGCTTGAATTAAGTTTTTTCGGAAAATTTGAATATAGGGCTTATGATTTAAAGCATTTTAAATAAATTAAATTGAGTTTTTAAATTGTTTGTGAACTTAGTCGTTTTAAGAAGGCTTAAATAATTTTTATAATTCTCAAATCACTTATCAAAGGCATAAAATATTTTTTAAATACTGCGTCAATTCTGTATATACATCTATAAGCTATAGTAGATAGTAAATATTGTTAAAAAATCGAAAGAAATAATTAAGTATAATATTTACCATTTCAGAATTGCGATTCCCATATTTACAATTATAATATACTTTCCCATGATTTGTGAATTAATTCTATTCATTCGTGATTTTTTCCCAGCTCTATTAGCCAGCTACATATATTTCTCGGTGATGTTTCTATATGCAATAGCCGAATCAAATAAAAAATTATATTTCTAAATTTTTTATTAAAGATTATTCGTATTGACAAAAAAAATAGTATCACAGAACCAAATTTTTGTTCCGTTATACATACATGGTTATACCTTTCAAGTGTAGATTATTTTAAAATTTATATACCTATATTAATAATTACGACCCTGATAATTAACGCTATAAAAGGTTACGGAATACTGACCCATACAAATTATTTATATTTCCGTGTATACACAGTTTAATTCATAATTAAGGTTATTCCCCGTACATGAAAATCAATTTCGTTAAGGAAGGCCAGTAGCATAGCTGATTTATATTTAATACCATATTATTAAAATCTTAGTCATTGAGAATATTATAAAAGAATAAACTGAACATTTTCAATAATATATATATTTTAAATCATATATATATATATATATATATATATATATATATATATATATATATATATATATATATATATATATATATATATATATATATATATATATATATATATATATATATATATATATATATATATATATATATATATATATATATATATATATATATATATATATATATATATATATATATATATATATTATATATATATATATATATATATATATATATATATATATATATATATATATATATACGATATATACGAGTATATATATATTTTTCTTTGGTACTATATTATATATATTGTGGAGCATATAATTTTATTTTTTTTTGTATATATAACATATATGTTTATACCGTTTCAAAATGTATATATATTTGATTGTTTTATGTATAATATATAATTTGTTCCCTAAGCACACAATACTCATATGATTCTGAATAGTTTTAAATCATATATATATATATATATATATATATATATATATATATATATATATATATATATATATATATATGTATATATATATATATATATATATATATATATATATATATATATATATATATATATATATATATATATATATATATATATATATATATATATATATATATATATATATATATATTTATATATATTTATATATTATATATACGAGCACATAATTTTAATTTTTTTTTGTTGTATAACTATAACACATATGTTTACCGTTTCAAAATGTAATTATTTGATTGTTTTATGTATAACTTTAGAATTTGTTCCCTAAGCACACAATACTCATGTGATTCTGAATAGTTGCTGTAATGACGGATTCCACATTTGTAGCGCAGCTCTCCTAAGCTTTCCCCGAAGTCCATTAGTAAACTGCTCTTGCTTTTTGAAATTGAGTTTGTTTGATATGCACGAATTTCCGTGTAATATTATATATTCTATGTATTATTCAACATAAATGATAATCTAATTGCACTTTGGCAACGTAAGATGATCTCATACACATATTTATCCTCATTATACAAAAGAAAAACTCATAAATCATACTTACAAATCAATCGAATATAGTCCCGAATTCTGGCTGTTTGCCACTTCACTAAACACTTTAAATTTCACTGTTCACTTTTTTTTTTACCTTAGTTCGGCTTTGATTTTACTTTTCTATACAAATCATTTCGCCAGCGTACTTAGTACAGGCAACTCGGAATAGCTTGAACCGCGATATACACGGAAGTAAGAATGAGACAAGTGTATAAATAGCATGTATATTGTACAGTACTGGTGGCAACAATCGTCTACCACAGACGTGCTTTCGCGCACTATTCCGAATAGCCGGTACTGTGGTTCTGAATTGAAGCCAGTCAGAACAGAACTTCTAACCTAATACCCTAACATGTATAACTAGTTTCATCAGGATATGATCATTGTATTAATTTTATAAAAGCAATATGTATTTTAATGACCATAGTATAACAAAATAAATATTTTATCTTTAAATCAAACATATTTATCAACAAATTTTTAGTATGTCTACACTGGATTTTCTTATATAGGCAACAATATGTTTGTATTCAAAGAAATATAATTGTAATAATTGTGAAATTGTTAATCGTCAGATATAATTAATATAATAGTTTTCGTTTTGTTCTGCACAAGCACTTATGATAAAGAATATCGTAATTAATGATTTTCTGTTAAAATATTGACAGGCATAGTTGATATCATTTACAAAATACACATTTCCATATTCTAGAAGGTTTTCTTGCGAGTCATATACATACAAATCTTAGTTTAAAAGGTGTATTTCCGTTAAAATCGATTTTTTAATGATTGCATTACTTATAACTTGTTACTTCGTACAAATTAAGCTGTTGTTGCAATAATATTATCATTTTTGATGGATAATTCCTAGTAAATAATAGTAAGCCATAATTATACATTTGCATTCATGTTATTTGGTTGTAATCACATAATTATTTTATTTATTTGTTTTTTTAATTAGATATGTAATGTTCTGATTTATGTATATTTGTTTCAGTGGCCGTAGTGGTCGCTTTTTTCATTTGCTGGGCCCCATTTCACGCACAACGACTAGTTGCCATTTATGAAACATCATTCAAAGCAGCACCACCATACAAATTGAAGCTATATGAAGTTATAACATATGTATCAGGCATTTTGTATTATGTTAGTACAACTGTTAATCCAATCCTCTACCACATCATGTCAAATAAATTCAGGGAAGCTTTCAAGGTAACTAAATCATGACAATATAATGATATAAAACGTATTTGCATTTTGTTTATTGATGTGCTAAGATCGAGTTATATATCTCACATAAAACAGGAAATAAGTCACAAAATATAAAATAAAAAATACGATAAAATTCCAGATATGAGACAGTATGGCTGAATTCTTTCGTTTAAATTACTTGCGATTTTTTATTCGAGTCCTACGCATGTTTTAGACAAAATAACAAATCATTTCTATAGCATGCCTAATATACTCGTTTATAATGATATATGGCATGTTTACGTTTGAAAGTAATAAAACTAAAATGTAATGAAACTAAAGACAAAAAGCTTAAAAATCACTTTTAATTAAAATAGCGTGCTTTCTATTTATCTAATTCTAAATCTTCCTAATTTTTTTATTAAGTTAATTATAACTTCATTTATTTACTCAAACGTTGAAGGAAATACACAACATGTAACATTAAGATGTTTTTCTGTTTGTTAATAACTTATTTACGATTAAATTTCATAACGAACCCACAAGTATCATCTGAATTTTCATAAAGTTTTCTAATAAGTTTCCAAATGGAATGTTTTCGAGATGAGGTGTCAAATAACGTTCTTATGGCAAAAATATAACACAGCAGTTTATCTGTAATAACTTATTTTGAATTAATACCTGTCAGCTTACTGCCGTAGTTCAAGTTAAATTTTCAAAACGTAGCTATTTTGCAATTTAAACGCAAATACATTTCTTAGAATACGAAAAAGTATATATTTTTAATATTGACTCTTTTCTTTAATACAAATTTTTCATTGAAGTTATTAAATGTTTATATTTATACATATGTTTGAAACTGGTACTTGAATTGTCGGTAGTAAATGGTTTCTATAAAACATAAAAACAATGAGGCCAAACCGCGATCCATTTTTATTATACGCAATTTTCGCAGTAGTTATATATAACTACGCCATAACTGTCGAATGTACTAAGTGAAATTAGCTATAATTTTTATTATATAACAAGGCATGTAGGCTTGCAACTTATATATAACAACATAAAAATTTATATCTTAAAGTGTGACCCTCGTGCTTCTAAGTATCTTTGGTTTATTATAAATTTAGTCTGGGGGGTGCAAGTGTTTTGTAATCCAGAAAATTTGTATGATACACTGTGTGCGACATATTAAAATATAAAGGTAGGCGTTTTTGTGTAGGAAACCTTCAGCAGGTGTTGCTGGTGCGGTAACGTTGTGCGCAGCGGGCGCGGTACACGTCTGTCAGACCGACGCTCCTGTTACTCGATCTTGAGCCGTTCAGGTGCCGGCGCCACTGCGGTCCGCGCTAGCGAGGGTGCGGATGCAATTGGAAGTGTATGCAAGCATGTTGCACCCGAAAGCACGGACAGTGGCACCTACTCACACCGTCATAGCGAGGAAAGCATGTGTCTACATCCAGTCGCTGTGATGCATGGAACACCGAGGCAACCACTTTTGTGAGTGAGTTTCGAAGCTCTTTAAATGTTTATTAGTTATACTACTATTATTATATTTTTAAATTTAGACAAATTAAAAATGAAACAATCTTATTCTTCACGGTTTCTTAGATAATTTTCTTAAATTAAATTCCTCAACGAATATTTTTAAATCTTAAATAAGCATCTTTAACGTATTTAATATCGCTTAGAGAAAAAAAAAAAAAAAAATATATATATATATATATATATTTCTATTTTTTAAATTCCGTTTCACAGTACAAAACATATCTTTATTTTGCATTTAGGTTGTTTATCATTTTGAATACTTTTGCATATTAAATAGTTAATTAACGTTTTTATTAATACTTTCTTAAAGAACTCAATCTTTAGTTATTAGGGCGGAAGTCATATTAGGAATAGTATTTTTTGTATTTTTTATAAAATACGTTTTCAGACAGATCCATTTAAATGTGTTAAGAGATGTAAAATAGAATTACCTATATGCAAACAAGTAGAAAAAATTAAAATATCACGTTGTTGCATTTGTGCGTTGAGTCAAAGCTCCTAAGATTAATATTTTCTCTTGTAAACACACTGAGAGAAAGGATAATATTTGGATTTAATGAAAATGCACTGAATGACCAAATGAAAGATAAATTTCCAAAATTGTTTGTTTGATTACATTGGTATTAAATATAACTGTCAAACATAAGTATAAATTTGAGAAATTAATCATTATTTAGCATTTACCAAATATTTAAGAGCAACATTTTCACTTACACTGTAATGGTAAACATGTATTTCACTTTCGAATAATTTTCAATTTCAACTAAATATATACTTTTAATTTTTATATTTCTACTAGACTTAATTTTGTTTATTTATAGCTCAGTATTATTTCGTAATATTTTATGACCGTTGAGTTCTTTGCAATATTGGTTTAACTATTTTTTGCCGTAGCATTTTATACAATGTTGTATAGGCCAATGCATTATATATGCAAATAAACTTTAAAATTGGTTCAAGTGCGAATTGGTTTCAATCAAAACGTGCTGAACGTTTACCATTACGTAACATCCATTTGTTAATATAATTAATATATTATACAGCTTTAATAGCCATAACATATGCAACAAAAAACACTCGCCGCAAACGAATTAGAATTGAAAGTTTTCTTATGCAAAATAATCATTTCAAAATTATTCAAGTTTCTCCGTTTGATGATAATAAAATAACATATAATTATCCTACAAAAACTTACATTTATAAACATGAATTGTCTAATATATAATTTGTAAGTTAACAATAATAATTATTTGTGTGTACCTTCAGTTAAATTTAAAACCAAGTCATGTAATTTTTTTTATTCAAGCATTCACAATGACAGCCAGGACGAACATACTATCGAATTCACAAGCAACAACAAAGACATCGATCTCAATCCTGTCGTTGCGTTAAACAAATTGAACGTACTTCAAGCAAACGAAATACATACATCACCACGCAAACGACCTACGCGCTCAACACGTTTTCTACAAATATTCCAGTGTATAACGAAAAAAACATTCGATGACAAGAAACATTCGACGCCCAATGAGCTACCCATAAACGAAACTCAAGCAACTATTGAGGAATCCGTTAATAATACTACAAATACAAACGAATCTATTCACATGAGTACCTATAACGTAAGCAATAACAGTTTGCGAGATATTGATAACGGCGCGATCGAAGATGAATTGACAATCTATATGAAAGAGATTCAAAGGAGAGAAAAAGACAATAGCTGATGGCAAGAGTATCATTGCCCATATTAACTAACGCAAAGAAATCGTCTGCTTCTCTAAATGTAAACAGGAAAAAAAATTATGTTACTTTTCATTGTTTTATTTGCCTAATAATGAATATATAGGTGGGCTATCTGTTGGCTTGTTTTTGAAGTGCGTGTTATTTCAACAATTACAGAATTCCGCCAATTATATTATATTGTCATATTTGACAAAAGAAACTAAATTTAGAAAATGTTCATTAAATTCCAATGGTTCCAATTTAATTATAATTAATTTTTATTTGCAAAATATTAAATGGTTAATTACGGCAAAATTACATATAAGTAAACTAGTTTGTAAATTGTAATAATTGAAAAATATCCACCTTTAAATGTATAAATATTTTCAAATTAATTAAAAATTGTTCAACTTTGACGCAGTCGAACTGTTTGAGAGCATAATGCACCCACGTAAGCACGTACATTTTAATTAATTGCAAATTCGTATATTATATTTATATTAATTAAACTTTATCATAAATTATTTATTATTGAACTTTCGAAATGGCCAATAACATACACAATCTGCTATTATTCTATTGTTATTTAATAATTTTAATACAAACTTTTCAATAATATGGCCAATTATTGTTTATTTAAATATACATTTTCCATTATAATTATTTATGAATAAGTAAAGCAAAATATATATGTATTCAATTCGGTGTAAGATATAAATAGCAATCAGAATAATATGAATGTGATTTTATAAAATGTTTTAAAAATGTACTATCATTTTCCAGTCTGATGTCAAAATAATAGTAATTGTTAATCTATGAGACAGTCTAAGCATGAGCCTGTAATATATTAATTTTAAACGAATTTATGTGATTGATTTTTTCTAATAAATGGCAAACCATTTCCTTGTATGGTAATCGATGTATCTTGAAAATGTACTTTTACTATATATAAACTGTTATAACTGCGACTTGGTATTTCATGGTTAGATTATTTAAGAAATTGTTTGAAAAGATAAAACTTTTCTATATAAGTATATGTGTGTGAAGCCAGACTGGTATATAAATTTAAATTAATAATGTTTATGCATTTCTTACTTAATTGTACGTCTTAAAGACATGACTGTTAAAATTAAATTTTAGAATAAGTATTTTGTTATATATTTGTGTATCTATACGTTTTTAAATAAAATATTTAAACAATTATAATATTTGGCCCTCTATCTATCTTGATTTAGTTTTTACGAAGTTTCGTATCCAAATGAATTAAATAGTATCAAACTCGAATTAAATGTTAATCTTTGAAAGAGTATCTATTGTCGACTTCCGCTTAAAGAATATAATATGTAAAACTTTCAGAATGTTCATACAATTTTTACTTATACAAAGTAATAAGTAAGTATAGTAATCATGATATATCGATCTTGAGATATTAAAAGAAATACACCTTTTGATCTTCCCTGAATCGAGTCTGACTAATTTTGAAATAACGTCTGTGTGTGTATGCGAGCGCCTCTACAGCCAAAACTGTTCAAAGTAAATTATGAATATTGTATATGGTTGGCAAGAATATTTAAAGCAGAAGTGCATGTTTATTTAAGTCACTTTTTACAGTATCTGCAACGGCTACACTTACAGTAAAAATAGTTGGGATTAAAATGAAAGATATTACTATTTCGCACAGCTTTTGTTTGAAAATTTTCTTCAAAAAGTGTACCGGTTACAAGAAAATTACTATTGAATTTCTTATTTGTTGCCATAATTACATATGTATGAGAAATTATATTTAATAATCATATCATATAACAGGAAAATAAAATAGATTAAAATAATTTGAGAGTTGATATTTAACATCTATTTTTACAAACAGATTTAGTAAAAAAGTGTTTCAAAGGTTAGTAAAATATTATATAATAAATATTTTGTTAGGTTTTTCGTTCATTTGAAAACTAAGACACGTCCGGCCATAATAATTTCTAATATAGCGTAATAATTAATTATATTTTCTTGAACATTTGTACTTTAATATCCTTTCTATACTATACGTATAAGAAAGTTCAATGAAACACACTGCACCTGCAGATGTTTTCAATTGATGTTCGATCAACCCACCTACTGCCATTAAATGGTATATACAGCTACACATTACAATTACATTGAAATTCAATTCGCATTTAACGCATTAATTCTTTATTAATTATTGACAGGATGGCTGTCAGTACGCAGTTCTAAAAACTCAACGCGCAACTTTAAACATTCTAATCTTTAAATATATAAAATATTAAACAATAAAATTAAGATTAATAGTGTAGTGTTACAACTTATCATTTAAAAAATAAAATGAGCTCCTATTTTATTAACTGATGTTCGAGTAATACTCTTGCCGATCAACGACGTCCATTGCCGTTAAATATCGCTCCGGGACTAATTTGTGAACGAATACTTTCAAATACGATTAAAATTATAATAGCAAACTGTTTAACAGCGAAATGACACTCTAAAATGATTAACGGTTTTCGTTCGTAACAATTTTTCATAAGATAATTATCGAACAAACTAAAATACACAATAAGAATATATGATAATAAACACTACAGAAGAGTGAGTGGAAAATAAGTTTATTTTGTCATGAGAATGTCAATGTTTTATTTCATCTTCCTGAAGTAATGTGGCAAGTTTAGCAATTAAAATCAAAATGAAATACTTTAACAAATTTTCTGGTCGCTCACTCATAATGATATTGTAAAAGGTCGATATTTCAATATCTAATTATTATTTTGTCATATATTTCTATGTATGTATGTATGTACACCTTCGAACATAAGTCTTGTCCCTTTATAGCCACCTAAAGTCTCGCAACCAGCATTGCATGATTTTAATGCAAGTTATTCAACACGTACAAAATCAGTTAAATTGCGTAGGTGGATCCATATCATTCGCTTATTATGGTAGGGTGGACCACTCCTACCATAATAAACGAATGATATGGATTCACCTACGTAATTTAACTGATTTTGTACGTGCTGCATAACTTGCATTAAAATCAGCAATGCTGGTTGCGAGACTTTAGGTGGCTATAAAGGAACAAGACTTATGTTCGAAGGTGTACATACATACATATAAAATAAACCATTAGTAATTTAAATTCAATTTAAACCGAATATAAAGTAAAAAATAAAACACCTGTTTCCGCTGTTGATATTTTTATTGTTTTCTTACAAAAACGTACACATGTGCGCATTCCTGAAAACAGTATATCTAAATAATCGTTCATCCATTTTAGCCGTACTTCGATACTTACAAAATAAATTAACATTCAACCTAATAGATATCTAACTACTATCAAAACACCAAATACGCATTCATGATTGTAGTAAAATATTGATTTTTTTTTGTATAATCACAAAAAACATTTTGACTTGATTAAACTATACAGTCTTAGCCAACAATTTACACACATAAAAAAAAAAAATAATAACTAACAAAATATAAATATTAAACACTATAAATCACATTCGATCGTAAAGTCTTGATATTTCAATAAATCGTTAGGATATCATTAAAAAAGTACTTGATATTCAACGAAAATTTGATTAGTTTAAGCAAAATGTCGCTATAATTATTTGAGTATATATTTATTTGGCAGAAAGTACCAATGACTAGAAGAATATGACGAAAAAAAAAACAAATTAGTATTCGTAGAATAAGGCAGCACCATAGCACAAGAGTTGAATTTTTCAACTTATTTCACTCAATACATTTATGCAATAAAAATATAATAGACGAATTTTGATTTATATGCGTTAGCACGTATTACATGACACAATGCAATAGTTGCGCCTCGCGTATTTAAAATCCATCTATTTTATTAAATATTTTAATTATTTTTTTGTTTTAAGTTTTTACACAACCTAAAATTTGTCAGTCATATATTTTGGCTGTAATTGACACCGTCTTGTAGGTGCAACATACAAAATAAATTCCTATACTTAAAATTGATTTTTTTTTTAATAATTATTGCAGTAAAAATCTCTCCTTGTAATGCACACGTTTTTTAATAATAATATATAACAAAAACAAATGTAAAAGCACATTCGATAGTGAGCAAATCTTGCTTTAAAGCTCATATAAATATTACACAAAAATGTCGGAAACACAAATGATAGATCCGCAAGGTTTTCATAATTTTGTAAATCGAAACGGCGTAAAAATCGCAAATTTTAATAAGTTACTTACCAATAAATTTCTGATTTCCTAAACTTTAATATTTTACCTGCGAAACACAAAAGTATCAGATTATAAAGTTTTAAAAACTTTAACACATACAGCGATAATGATATAAACGTGATGATTATTTAATAAATAACAAAATATATTTCAACAATTATTTGATGAATCAAATTAATATGATTGATAACACCTGCGCGTTCTTCAGGTGTTAAAAAGACAAATTCAACTAGACAAGTTCCCGGGTTACAGTATAGGTTCTATGATTGGCCGCACCTACTAAACATGCTTGTCATTGGTTGAGTAGATAAATTCTCATTGGTTAAATTTAAAACATTCACGGGTGTTTCTTAAATGTGACCAATCCCGCCTATCGATAAGTAACTATTATTTTAATGGCCGAATTATGAAGCGGTGAAGACGATTCATTTGTGTTCCGTAATAAATATAACATAATTCAGAAGGGAACTAATTATTATTATTACTATCACAATTCCCAAAATTCACTTGACGCTCGATGACGTTATTAAATGACGTATTAAGAGGTAGATTAGTGCTGGCATTGGGACTAGAATCAGGCGAGGTAGCCGGTGTTAAAATACCGAAATCATTTTCTAAATCCACACCTACAATTTTATGGTTTTGACGAATTTTCATCGATAGTAATTTCTTATTTTCCGACTTTATGCGGATGGCTTCTATTGTCTTTGGATCGGTGGCTTTTGTTTTTAGAGATTGTAAAACTGTTTGTTGGGACACGGGACGAGTTGTGTCCGCTAATTGATTTTGTACTTGGTTTAATAAATTTGGCGGATACAAATGTATATTTGAGTGATTTTTTAAGCCCTGAGCTGTTTTATAACTTTTTCCACAATGGCACTTATACGCTTTTTTTATCCTGTAACAAATTAACGAATTCAATTAAAAGGAACATTTGCATGGCGATGGGTCCTGGGATTTTATAATATTTTCTAAGTTTCAAAACAAAAAAAACCTAATATGGCCCAGTGCTAATTAAAATCCAAAATACGACTATATTTGATTCATTTTAAAAACGGCAAAGGCACATGACTTCTAAACTTAGAATGACGAAGTTAAATAATAAAAAATAAGTTAAATGCGCTATGTTGATATATATATGGCTTTTACACAATGCGAACTTAGGAGAATTATTTTATATAACCTTACACTTACTCTTGACTAATGCCCGGTCTTCACTAAGTAATACTTATGACTATTAAATTCTACAATGATTAGTATGGGAATGAGTATGTTTACTCACTGGTGTGTTTAAGCAAGTTAAAATAACTATAACCGATTTGAATGTTTATTTTTTTAAATACTGAAATCAATTTAATTAATCTTAGATATATTATAGAATTTCAGCGTTCTTAACGTGGGTCTAGAAGTAATTTAGAGTTAAACATACTAAATGAATATCAAATCTATTAGCTTGACTTTTAAATCGAATAAACTAGTTAAGACACGCGCTTTTTATAAAAATCTTAGATACGCTCCTGTGTTAAATAAAACTTAGACTCTAGGGGTTTTTCTGTTAATAAGTTTTTGTATAGAAATATTTATCAGCCACGCCCATTTAAAGTTTTGCATGCTCAACCTAAGAAAATGAATTTGCACCACCACAAAATGAGGTTACGTTGTAGAGGTTTTCAAATCCGTGTTACGGAAATCAAGAATGTTTATGGCATCTCGAAAAATAAACTCCCGTTTTAGGACCCATCTCTTAACAAATATATTTAGTTACTAACTTTCCATCTTTCTTGTGGCCGTTTTTGGAATGATATTTAATGCCGTTAATATTTTTATATCGCTTTTTACATCCAGGTACCGGACAAACAAACGGCTTATCCAAATTACCTAAAGCCGAAGCCGGATTGGATACTCTACTACCATGTTTCAAAATATATTCCGGCGAGAAATCTTCGGACGTCGTCCAAGATTCATTGCTATCTTCTGATTCTGTTGCAAGTTCATCATCCTGTTCCGATTGATAATTTAGCGTTGGTGATTTATGCGCTTGTTGTATAAGTCTGCGTTTTATATCGACTATTTGTGATTCTCGGTGTGCTGAATTAGAATAAAATTTTAAAACATAACTTAGTGGAAGGCATTGTGGTTGCTGATGTTCTTTTTGCTCTATTATCGCAGGGTCATAATCTATAATAAAAACAACAACAATCATTCATCGTCCTCCACTTCATTCGTATAAGCTCCCTTTATAGTTATGTGCAAGTTCTTTAGCTGACATTCGACTACAATCTTGAAATTTCAAATTCTAATTTGACAATTTTATGACAGCACGTGAGTTTTATTCCTTACAGTCAGTGACATCACATATCATAAAGAGATTACTGACAATGGAAATTTATTATTACCAATATGCGTATCTTCAATATGAAGTATTAAATCAGCTAAACTTGGAAAACGAATACCACAATCATCAAATTTACATATGTTTAACATGAACACTGCCATGTTTCCCTTTCTAAAATGTGTGACTACCCACCAAATCAAACTGCCTACAAAACCTATTAATCAATATTACAAACTTCCATTGATAACACAAACAAGACCCACAAAATTTATTTCTTATTTATTGAAATCCTAAACGAGTCACATATTTTAAAATACCACTAACAAATAGTGATCCTAAAAAGTTATTTGAGGTGTCCTGTGATTCGAAGTTCCATTCGGATAAGTTGGCATAAGTTCGTGTGCGGTCGATACTAGTGTACTAGCGAGTACGGCGCGCAGAACACTGAAAACAGACATCTGCGCATCTCACAATTGTAAAGTCTATTACTTGATAGTAACTAGAGTTGCAGTAGTGCGGCGCTACAGTCACTCACGAATCGTACATTCCAAAGACCGGGCCTTCTCCTCCTCCGGACTCTGTACGCACTGTACTTTGGTGAGCCGCCGTATTTGTTACTGTGAGTAAAATATCCAAGTTTTTCCAGTGTTAGTTTCATCCATCGGCTTTTTAATTGTGTTATATTCGAAACAATCAATCTTGTTTTATGTGGTCCCAGTATTATTTTTGTGTTTTCTGTGCTATTTTATGAAATAAGTGCCGGAGAACTTTTGTCTACGTAACGGCATAGTTCAGCCATTTTCGGTCACTTTACAATTTCATATCAATTGTTTCTATCGGAGATTTAATTGCTTGGATACAAGTCTATCTGTAATCCTTGATTATAAGCGGGTATAAATACATTTTTAGCATAATTTATTGTCATTTATCACAGAAAAGTTGATTTTGATTTCGGTGTATTACATAACTAGTCACTGCTAGAGTACTGACGTAGTAACTACGGTTTCTCTTCAAACTGTCCATCATTATTGTAACTAATTCATTTATTGCAGGTTCTAAGACAGACCCTCCACAAATTTCTATCAAAATGTTTGCCTGTGCCCGATTCATCGCCCCAGTCGCCAGAAACGCTGTAAGTTTAACAAAAGCAATCTTTTATTATACTATTTAAAAGCTTTTCACATAAAATTAACAACAAATCGACGACTAATAACAGTTTTGTCCAAAAATCGATATTACTCTGGTGTTATGTAAGGGCCATTACACTTTAGAGTTAAACTGTTATGTCATAGTTTTGTACATGATGATAACAACTTGAAACATGATTTACTATGAGAGTTTTTCTTCCTTGGATGTCTGAAAACAAAACTATGATTTTTAATTTTGCGAATTTTGCCTTTTTTGAAGGGCGTTTGAATGTTATGTAATCATTTTTCTCTGATTCCAAATCTGTTTAATTCAAAGAAACACCTTTATAATGTTCTTATTGTTGGTTTTTATGATTTTTCTTATATATAGATTTAAAGATTTTTCTTGCAAACCCTTCTAAATCAATATCTGATTCGTTTTTTTTGTCATTTCCACTTATGCTTTATTAATTGAACCACTTTATTGTCTTAAATTACCGAATATATTTAATTAATTCGAAAAAAATAAATTATGTAATTTTTTTATTCAGGTATAAAAACTATTTAAAAAAAATATAAATAGTTTTTACCTTTATATAACGCGTTTCTTAGTTTTAATTAAAAGTAAACAATATAATCGCGTATATTGTTGATTCGAATATGATTTTTAATTTCTGATTTCCGTTTTCAGTTGGTTTCTAGCTCAAAAACCTACCTGCGACCACTCAGCAGTGTAGTCAGCCAAAGCCCGTCTTTGGTGCAACAGTCACACAACCAGGCTACCCCCGTTAGTTTACTGCCCGCCATTCGTGGATTCCAGACTTCCGCAGTATCCCGTGACATTGATTCCGCCGCCAAATTCATCGGTGCTGGAGCTGCCACCGTCGGAGTCGCTGGATCAGGTTGGTTTTTCTTCCTCCAGCGACATTTTCAACTAGGATATTGTTATATTGTTGCATTAATTTGTGCGTATTGATTCGTTTAAAATGTGTTTTGCATTGATGGGTAAAAACCGATTTAAAAAGTTATGTAACAACACTGCATTCTAGTTGCATAAGTGGAGGAACACTCGCCAAATTTGTTTAAATGTCGATCTTTGTTGTATAATCGATATATAAAAAAAAATTATAGTTTTGATAATGATGATATACTTCTAGAAACTTGATTAACCATGAAAGGTTTTCTCTTCCTTGGATGTCTGATATCAAAATTATGTTTGTATGCATTGGTGTAAAAATACGTTTTTGTTTAATTCAAAATTAGTTTTTACTCAATTTCAGCTATTTATATATTTCCCCTTGTGATTATTTGTTTGACAATTTTTTTGTGTTTCCACAATTTACAGATGTGGGTATTGGCGCAGTATTTGGCTGTTTAATGGTCAGTTACGCCAGAAACCCATCACTCAAATAGCCCTTGGTTTTGCATTGGCAGAAGCTATGGGCTTGTTTTATTTAATATTAATATTTCTTATGTTCGCACATTAAAATTGCAATAGAATATTTTATTTTTGCCTTGTATTTAATTAAGTACCAAAGTAATAGTATAGGTACTAACAATAAGATAGAATGGTTGCATTTATTAAAATTATATCTAAGCATGCGACGAAGTCCAAGACGTATGGATTCACGCGACGACGGTAATTTGTAATTTTTTTTTTTTTACTATATCCACTGCTAAATAACAACAATAAACACGTAAAAGCTTCAAAAATTTAAAGTGGATTCTGAGATTTTAATATATATTTGTTTAAAAATGTATTGAATTTATAAAAATAATATGGTTACTTCTATGATTTTTTAGACATGTTAAATTTACGACCAATGTTTTCTTGTTCTACTCTTTTCATATTAATTACTTCACCGAAGTGCTGTTTTGAATTTCTGGAAATAGATTTGTTTTTGAAATATCCAGGAATTTAAATTTGATCGAATTTATGGCAAGTTGTGTACTAAATGTTTTTTTTTCCTAATAAAATAGGTGCTGGTATTGGAACAGTATTCGGTTCCCTCATCATTGGCTACGCCAGAAATCCATCTCTGAAACAGCAACTTTTCTCTTATGCCATTCTTGGATTCGCCTTGTCCGAAGCCATGGGTCTGTTCTGTCTCATGATGGCCTTTTTGCTGTTGTTCGCCTTCTAAATCATAACATTCAATTGCCGCGCGGGGCCATGGAATACGACAAAATACCAACCTGCGGCCACGCTCATCCAACAACAATCCGAAAACATACCAGTCTCACAACATCAACAAATATCGACGAAATATAAATTCGCCATATATCCCATGGTTTTGCCCCGAAATATGAAATCAACAAAAACGAGTAGCGAATAAAAACCAAACATAAGTTTATATTATTCTGCAATAGGACAATTTATATTTTTTTTTGTTCCTTCTGTAGAACTTCGTTTTAAATAAATGTATGAAAAAGCGTTTGATTGCTAGTTTGAAAGCATCGTATCCAGTGATTTCGGGCTAGTTATTTTTATTTGTTAAAATGAGAGTGATCTATCGGTGGAATGTGTGATTCTATTCAGTTGCAGTCAACATCCTACAACACTATTCATTGTACAGCGTTAGAAATTTAATAAATACCTTAGTTAATATTTTATTTTGTTCGATTAAGGTTTATTCGTACTATTCGATTGATTGATTTCTCATCTATCATCACCCATTCCTCATTTCAGTCATTTAGTAATATTCACAAGTTAAATTGTTAATAAGAGTGGTACGCTTTATTTATGTGGCAAAATAAAGTTACTGTTGAAAAATCTTTTATAATTAATTCAATATCTTTTTTTGCGTATTACTACTTAAATTCCTTGATATTTTATTCTTTTTCGTATCACTCGATAGATTTGTTTACTCCTTCCAAATCAACTGATTCCTTAATTCCGATTAAAAAATATTTTTTTCTGTTTATTCAACACAAAAATCGTATTATGAAAGTTATTTTCTCTATATTCCTAATTACAAAATAAGTATTTTAGTTTGAGTTCACAAAAAGTCTTATTATTTTTAAAATAAGACGAATGTTTTATTATAAAAAAAATACTGATACAAATATGCATGATTTAATAACCCGAAATTACTATTCTTCTAAGAGAATATTCTAAAATTCCTAATAAATATAATAAAGGGGTATTTAATAAATATTTGAGGAAAGTTATATTGCTTCGAGATTCCTTTTCTATAAAATGGGGCCTTTTTTTCGTTTTAGGAGCTAGGTATTAATATTACCTGATGATTGTATATGAAAAAATTATATAATTCTATTTTATAATAATCAGAAAAATCGATGATTAAATATAAAATTTATTTAAAATGCATAAAAGAATTATAGAATATTTAAGCTCTCGCATAATGTAAAATGTTTTAATTATATATATATATAAATGTTTTAATAATATATATATATATAATAATTAAAATGTCTCCCTTTATTTATTTGAAAGAGTCAGTAAGGCGAAGAAGAATACAGGTTGGCCAACTTACAAAGAAAATCCCCTAGTCTATTATAGGAAGCCTTTTCCGGTAGAACTGTGTAGTGAGTATGCTGTCATATAATTTTTAAAATTTAATTCTGTTATTTTCTAAGACATCATCACGTTAAGGTAAATAATACGACTATCAACATCAATTAAACTATTTTTAAAAGCCAATTTAAAGGGTATTTTCGTTATAATTTTACTTGTTTCATAAAATAATATGTGATGGTGTTTCATGTCATGTGTACATTTTCGCTGGAAAAACTAACTTGATAAATGTTTTCATTTCGGTATTATCCAAGTGTACTGAGGTGTTCGTTGATTTATCTACTTGCAATCGAATTGTTTCAGTATTGTTTATTTATTGTTAACTTGAAAGTGCAAATAGTGGTTATGTTTATAATTTTTCTTTTAAATTAGGAGCGTCCCGTCGACATGGGGGCCTACAAATATATTCAAGAGCTGTACCGTAAGAAACAAAGTGATGTGTTAAGATTTTTGTTGCGTATCCGTGTCTGGCAGTATCGCCAGCTCACGAAAATGCACCGTGCCCCTAGGCCTTCTCGTCCAGATAAGGCCCGCAGGCTGGGGTACAGGGCGAAGCAAGGTAAGATTATTATAATTTACTAATTCAAAAATTTAAGATGCGTTTGCAGCAAATCTGTTACAATTCAACTATGCTTCTACACAATTGTGGACCACATTTGTATTTTTAAGATTTGTTTTAGTGTATGAAGGAGTATTTATAATTAATGTTTCATATTAAATGATGAACTGTACATGCACCACTCTTACGATTTAACCTAGGTTTTACCGGTGGAGATTATGTTTTTCTGATCAGTTTATAATTTTTATTCTAGTTATATTAAATTGGAATAGTTTTTAAATATTTTCTTTACATACAGGTTTTTGTATCTTCCGTATCCGAGTCCGTCGTGGAGGACGCAAACGCCCAGTACCCAAGGGGGCAACCTACGGTAAACCCAAGAGTCATGGTGTTAATCAACTCAAACCTAGCCGCAATCTGCAAAATGTTGCCGAGGAACGTGTTGGGCGCCGTTGCGGTGGCCTCAGAGTGTTGAACTCTTATTGGGTTGGACAGGATTCTTCGTATAAATATTTCGAGATCATCCTTGTTGATCCCTCGCACAACGTAAGTTTTATATACCAAAACAAAAAATATTTCATATTTCTAAATATATATATTATATATATATATATATATATATATATATATATATATATATATATATATATATATATATATATATATATATATATATATATATATATATATATATATATATATTTATATATATAAATTGTAAGATAATTTATGATATGATGATTGGACATGCACCACTCTGATTTGATAACTGGAGTGATAATCCCTCAATAAAGTGATAAAACTTAAAAATATAAAATCTCCCTACATATTTATATCACGAATATTACTTATATTTTAACAAATGTGTTTTAGGCTATCCGTCGTGATCCTAAAGCTAACTGGATTTGTAACGCTGTTCACAAACATCGTGAACTCCGTGGTAAGACCTCCTCCGGAAAATCTTCCCGAGGTCTTGGCAAGGGCCATCGTTACACACAGACAATTGGAGGTTCCCGCCGTGCTGCATGGCTCAGAAGAAATTCCTTGCAACTACGCAGAAAACGATAAAGTTAACATTATTTTCTATTATTTTGTCATTGTATTCAATGTTGAAATAAAATAAACATTATTTTCAGTGGCAAGTTTACTGTGAATTTTTTATGTATTACTGAAATATATATATCTCCTAAAACCTAATTACAAACATTTTTAAATTGTGTTTACGTTTAAATTAGCTTCACGCTAAAGATATTGCTCATTATTTTGATGTAGCAAAATCTATTATAAATATGTTTTTTTATTCGATTAAAATTGACATAAATTAACTGTTGATTTGGAAGAAAGTAATTAATAAATTTTTAAAATCAATTGTTATTTTAACAATGATTCATTTGTTCAAATTTGACATTATAAATTAATTGTACGAATTTGTGACTCAAAATTTAACTTTAATATGCAAATAATTTCGTCCGAAAGCCCTTGTGAATTTTACTAGCAAGGGGGTTGGTGTTTTACAGGAAAATTTTAAATCTATTGCAAGTGATTCAATTTTGCCGTTATTTAAATACAATTCAGGTAAATAAAAAGCAGTGATTTAATTTCCAAACGTATATTAAGGACAAAACAAATTATCGTAATCAGTGAAAAAGCGACAAAATTTGTTGGTGATTTGAATAAATTGTGCACACACGAAGAACAAGAAGAACATGTTTGAAAGTGGGAAGTAGTGACGTATTTGTTAAGTTGGTGCAATTGGGCGAGCCTTTTAACATGGCTTCTTCAGGTTAGTACAGTTGAGTTTTGATCACGTGAATTTTGCAGAACATTCTTACATTTATTGGTGTGCACACGTTTTTGAAAGTCGGTAAATTGGTAAAACATATTCTACGCTATCATACGCTTATATTCAATAAACATTTCGAATTCTATTTACGTATTTATTGCATTTTCAATTTTTAACATGTCTGCACCACGAGTGCATGGTGAAACCTCGTGTGGCACGATGCCATACGGGGTGGATAGTCTTGATTTTATCACGCGTTACTTTCAATCCTAAACGTGTTCGTACTAGTTTACTATTAATATTAAGTTTTATCTAAAATTTATCATTATCGTTCGATTTTGTCGGTTTTTTTTTAACACGTTTTTAACTTTAATAGGCAAAAAAGGTAAAAAATCTAAGGGTAAAACTGTACCCTTAACAGATTTTTTACAAGATAGCCCTGCTACTGTTCCGGTAAAGAAATACGGAAGCTGGTCCGATGAAGTTGATGAACAAATAGGTAAGTTATCTGCATTTGTTTCATTAAAATTGCCGGCTCATAACTAGAAATTTTTGTGTAAAATAACATTTTATTTAGTAAAAATAATTGTGTTGCTTTGATGATGAAACTATAAACTTTATGGGTATCTCCAAGCAAATTATTATCAAATATATTATTTTTCTATTCCCCATTACAATAGTTCTTTGAGACAATGTCCTAAAAAATTAACTATTTAAATAAAAAACGTTTATGAATTATTAAGTAATTTGAAAATAGAATTAGCTGGGTTTTCTATAACGTATGAATTGAGCACGCATGCGCGTGAGATACGGTTATTAACGACGTACACTGCCTGTATACTAAAATCTTGTATTTGTGTATAAAATAACACTTTATCCTATAAAACGTGTTGGTGTAATGATGATGCTATAATTTCAATGACTACAGTCATGTTTCTGGTTAGCGATAATCTTGCATCTGGGACTTACATACGGGGCACATTGTTGTCAAATTTAGTCTCGGGAAGGTCTGAGATATGGCCCCAAAACGCTCTAGCAGGGTGTTCCTCTGGTGGGGAAGCAGGGGAACCAGAAACGTGTTGGCTAGGGGGCTATAGTCTGGGACTACCATTAGGTATGAGATGATGTTCCCTAGCCTGTTGGAAACCCCTGTGGTCCGCTTCTTTAGTTCAATGTGCGAGCTGACTGGTTTACACTAGTCAGAACTCAATTCAGACTAGTCTGTTGCTAACCTAACATCTGTACGAGTAATTATTCTGAACACCACGTTTCTTATCAAATTGTTCTTATAATTTTCCTAACGTTTAGACAACCATAAATACTATTGGTGGCAAAAACGCGTTTTTTTTCTATACACGTGGCTTCAAACGGAAGTCGTCTAGCGATACTTTATAGAACTAAATTATTTGCGTTTGCACATTCCAACTAACAAAAACATCTGCAGTGTCTTGCACTGGACTTTCTTACACGTAGTAGGTTTATTTTGTTTAGATAGGAAGGATATGAAAATATAACATTTTGTAAATTCAAGAAAATATAATTATTCATTACGTTATATTAGAATGTATTATGGTCGGACGTTTTTTAGTCTTCAAATGAATTAAGAGCCTAACTAAATATTTATGTATAATATTTTACTAACCTTTTAAACACTTTTACACAAACTATATATGCCATATAGTTTGTGTAAAAGTGTTTAAAAACCATGGCAACATAAATAAATTAAAAAATTAAATAGTTTTCTTGTATGTAGCCGTTTTGGCGATATTGCAGAATTTTCAAAAATTGACTAGAGTAAACATGCACTTCTGGTTTGAATATTCTTTTCAAAAATAGGGTTTCATGCGAGCGTTATAAAAAAACTTAAGTTTAAAGTTTCACGATTAAAGCATTAGTAGTTTAGGCTGTAGAGCGCTCACATACATACACACACGCATACGCATGGAATTCCGAAAATAGTCATCCCAATGCATTCGTTTACGTTCTACAGTGAATTTTTTGAACACAATACTTTTAGACCCAATATTTTCCTTTGAGTTTATTAGACCTAATAATGAATCACAAATAACATAAAACCCCGTTGTTTTCTATCGAAAATCAATAATAAAATGTTGAAAAAATTGTAAATTTTTCCACTTGCCAATTGATTATAATGAAAGATCTCTTCCTCTCAATAATGCATGAGCGTATATAAATAAGAAAAATTAACGAAATAAAAAAATTGTGTTACTGATTAACAAATTCAGATGGCAACCTCTACGAAAGTCGAAACAAAAGTAATGTTGTATTATTACCTACGGCGCCGCGAGCTGCTAGGTGTCCCGATATATCCGACGATAGGATACCTAGTCATGGGCCATACATCGCATACATCTCGAACTTGCCTTACGATATCGATGAGGCGGACATTGCCGAGTTTTTCATTGACATGAAAGTAAGCATTCATTTTTAAATGTTTCTTATAGATTAATTGCTGCTCGAATAGCCAAGATTCACAGTGCTAGCTTCACACAACGATTTTTTAAAGTTAGTGTGGCGTTTAGAGAACTGCGGATATCAAATGCTCTGCTCGCTATATTTTCAGATTTATTTTGTAGCACTTTTTTTATATAGTTTGAATATTTTATTATTAATGGTGTTATTTTATATAATTGAATAAGCTCTATAACTTTCAAAAGAATATAAAATTTTGTGCAGCTATTGCGTTATAGAATTTTTAAATAAGATATAGAATATCACCAATTTTAAATAATCAATTTTTTTTAAATATGTTGAAATACATACTGAAAAAATGATCTAGAATCATAAATAAATAACTACATTTTATCAATAATTATTGGCAAATTACTAAAAATTGGTAATTTAATAGATTGAAAATATGCGCCTGCCCCGAGATGATCGAGGCAGCGAAAGTGGCAAACTTAAAGGCTTCGGATATGTTGTATTTGAAGACAAAGCCAGTCTTGTTGATGCTCTTTCAATTATTGATACGGTAAGAGTCAATCTATATTCTTGTCGAATACATTTCTAAGGTTTTGTGTATTATCAACAGAATCTAAAAGGTCGCAGAATTAAAATTGATGTAGCTGCGAATACAGAAGGGGACCGCAAACGCAGTGGCCGCATGGATATCGGTCGCGATAGGCCTGAACGTCCAGAAGTCGCCATGGGTGATTGGCGAGCTGGGCCACGTACGGATCCGGTCCCAGAAGGTCGTGGTGGCGGTGGAGGAGGAGGTGGGGGCGGTGGATTCGGACACAGAGATGGTAAGATAATAAAGTAAATAAAACCTTTTGCTAGTGTCACACGATACACGGTTAATACATATAAGGAAAAAATGGTAAATGACGTAAAAAATTGTTAAGATAAAAAGCAAAAACTTGTGTATTGGTTATTCACTTTGATTTTCTTAAATGCGCAATCAATTATACACGTAATTTACTTCACAGTCCTAGTTCCATGCAATGGTATACCTAGTTGGAATGGCGTTTAGTACTGTGAAAAGCAAATGCCGTGCTCGCTATGTTGTCTGATTTGCTAATAATCAAAACAATACAATTGTGCAGCTACAAACAAATTCTACACTAAAATATAAAACTTATCCAACAGTTAGATTATAAATGTTTGTTTATGTTACCTTTTAAAAATGTTAACTAAATTCGTGATCATTGATCAGGCCCGCCCGATTCAAACCGCTCTGGAGCATGGCGCGATGCTGGTGAGCGCCCGTCATTCCGTGACTCAGAACGTGGGGGTTTTACGAGAGAGGGCATGAATCGGGAGCCGATGAGCCGAGAGGGCATGAACCGAGAACCTATGAGTCGTGAACCCATGAGCCGCGAGAACATGAACCGAGAACCCATGAGTCGAGAGGGCATGGGCGGCGATCGGGATCGTTATCAAGATCGTGGTAGTAGATTCAGCGATCGTGATGGCGATCGACGAGGTGGCGGCGGGAGTTATGGAAATCGTCGGTACGGAGATCGGGAAAGCGGGGGTTATGATAGGGACCGACGGGAAGGAGGTGGCTATGATAGGGATCGACGAGAAGATCGTGGTGGAGATGGAGAGTTCAGGAGAGCACCGCCTCGAGATGATGGACCTCCAGCGGACAAAGGTGAGCATTGTATTATTTTTC
The DNA here is from genome assembly GCA_018344505.1 of Nebria ingens riversi. Taxonomy (NCBI): domain Eukaryota; kingdom Metazoa; phylum Arthropoda; class Insecta; order Coleoptera; family Carabidae; genus Nebria; species Nebria ingens. Next base: position 177,654 of record JADQWA010000028.1, on the reverse strand, counting down.
CACTTTTATGATTTTATTTAAACCACAGTCCCAGCTCCACACAATGAAATAATTTAGTTGTAGTGGCGTTTAGTACCGTGGAGATGAAATGCTGTGTTTGCGAATTAATCTGATGTTATTTTAATCAGGTTAATATAAAGTACAGCTACATTACATTTTATTTTCTGGTTTTTTAAAATTTATATCTTTCTTAATTATATTAACGTTTAAAATAGATTTTTCATTTTAAAGTATATTGAAGTCATCCAGTAACAATCTTTCATTAACCATAATATGTTCTGTGTTCATAGATCAACGTAGTCGACCGAAATTAGTTCTTGCTCCCAGAACTAAACCGATTGAAGAACAAACTGATGATCCAGAAAAACCAGCGCCTGCTCCAACGGCTGCGGCAGTACCAGCTGCATCTATATTTGGTGCTGCCAAACCGGTAGATACAAGCGCGCGAGAGCGCCAAATTGAAGAACGTCTTGCTAAAGAGAAAGAGGCTCGTCCAGCGCCCAGAGATTCCAGTAGAGATAATCGGTTAGTACTTATGTGATATTTCGCATATTATTTGTCAATAAAATATTGACATGATGATTGGGCATGCACCACTCTTCAGAATTATGAAGTAACATATCCCTTAATAGACTGATTAAACTAAAATCTATAAGATTTTTATAAAATTTATTTGTTTGTAAAGTAAGATTTCTTTACAGACCAAAAGAAGATGAAGAAGATCGTCCTCCAAAGAAAGAAGTTTGGGCGCGTAAACGCAGTGTAAGTTGTATTTGATTCGTATTTATTTCCCACAGTCAAACTCTACACAATGATTTACCTAGTTGGAGTGGTGTTTAAAACTGTGGAGATCAAATGCTGTACTCGCTATGTTGTTTGATTTTTAAAATAATCAATGCAATACACTGTACACCTACATTATATAATATTTTTAATGTTATTTTTTAGTGTTTTTTTAAAAATAAATATTAACTGAATTTATTTATTATAGGATGATGAAGCACCTAGAAGAGAATCTCCAGAACGTAGGCCGACGAGTAGAGGCCCTCCTCCTCGACGTAATGGTAAGTTACTTAAAAAAAAAACTGGATGAATGGATTTATTTCCACAGTCCCAGCTTCACACAATGTTGTACCTAGTTGGAGTGGCGTTTAGAATTGTGGAGATCAAATGCTGTACTAGCTATGTTGTCTGATTCTACTATAATCAAAACAATACACTGTACATCTACAAATATAACAATATTTAGTATTGTCACATTTAATAAACAATTTGATATTTAATTATTAAATATATCTGCATCAAAATACTTCTAAATGATATTAATATATTTGGTTATCGACTCGTAATGACAACGATAAATATTCGGATATTTATTTAAAATGTAACAACTATTGCAATATTAGTATTCGTCTTCTACGGTATTTTGCATATCTGTTTTGGATCCCTTAGATGATAAGCGGCCGGGACCTGGGCCCCGGGATGCGAAGGCTCCCCCTCGTCGTGACGAGAAACCTCCAGCGAAGAAAGAAGAACGTCCATTGCGGTAAGTGTTTATTGTCTATTTATTAGTTTATAAATATAATTTTAATTCACATGATGATTGGGCATGCACCACTCTTCACAATTATGAAGTAAAATACCCCGTAATAAACTGATAAAATCAAATTTATATTATATTTAATTTAGATCCAAAAATATCTACAACTAACAAGTAATTTTAAAAATACGTTTATTTTTTATTACAGAGATAACCATGAACGAGAAATGCCAAAGTTGAAAGAACCTGAACCAATAGTACGTTATTAACAATCTCTTCCACAATTCCAAAAAGTATATATAATTTTTATTTTATTTTATAGAACTTTATTGCGTCAAACCTATTCGCTGCACTTGAACCAGAAGACGACGTATCGGACTAAATTTGTCTAGTTTTTTTTTTTTTTTTGTCAACCTACCCTCCCTCTAATTAGTAAATTCACTGAGAAGCAAAAAGTGACTTTGTTAACTATCTCTAAACATAGTGCCACTATGGAAACTGTTGCTAAAATGAATACAAGTGTTTTTATTATTTCTGAATATTTGCGACCTTTCCCAGTCCAGTGTGGCTCTCTCGATTCTGTGGATGCTTTTCTATATTTTCTAGTTACCTTTCCCCCACGATAATGATGATGGTATAAGATTGTGAGTGTGTAGAGATGCGCTGGGCTGGGAGTAAATAATTTAAAATAGTTAATTTAAAAGTGCGTGTACACAGTACTATAAATAAATAAACAATAGATATTTAAATACTAATTAATGCTGTATTTCTCAAGATTGTATATGAAAGGTTTTCTCAATCGTGTTTTCACTGGCAGCTCTGTGTGGGTGAAGCCAATGAAAACGTTTCTACAAGTCTAGCGGCTAGCACTAATTGGTTTTTATGTAGGTGGTTACCACAAAGGCTCAATTTCAGACCTAAGCTCCGCCTACTTCAGTACCATGCGACTTAGTGAACCTTTGTACAAATACTATTAATTTCTAAGTATGGTAATTTTTCTAGCTTTCGGTGCCATCGATCCGTTTTCTTTAAATTAAATTTGTAAACAGTGTTTGGGTACTCTTGTGTATTATAACCATGATTTGGGAATAAATGGTTTATTCTATAAATGCATCACTTATTATATTTTTTGTATTGTGTTCTATTTTAGCGTACATTTGTATCAAACTTTAGAATCAAATAAATTTATTTTCTTAATTACTTGTTTTGAAGCAAGGCCTTGATTCAGAGTAACATGATGGTTATAAGAGGGATCGACAGGAAGATCGTTGTGGAGATGGAGGGTTTAGGAGAGCACCGTCTCAACATGATTGACCTCCAGCGGATAATGGTGAGCATTGTAATTTTTTTCTATTTTTATGATTTTATTCAAACCACAGTCCCAGCTCCACACAATGAAATAATTTAGTTGTAGTGGCGTTTAGTACCGTGGAGATGAAATGCTGTGTTTGCGAATTAACCTGATCTTATTTTAATCAGGTTAATATAAAGTACAGCTACATTACATTTTATTTTCTGGTATTTTAAAATTGATTCCTTTCTTATTTATATTAACTTTTAAAGTCTATTTTTACTTTAATGTATATTGAAGTAATCCACTAACAATCTTCTTTAACTATAATATGTTCTTTGTGTTCATAGATCAGCGAAGTCGATCGAAATTAGTTCTTGCGCCCAGGACTAATTCGGTTGAAGAACAAACTGATGATCCAGAAAAACCAGCGCCTGCTCCAATGGCTGTGGCAGTACCGACTGCATCTATATTTGGTGCTACCAAACCGGTAGATACAAGCGCGCGAGAGCGTCAAATTGAAGAACGTCTCGCTAAAGAGAAAGGTTCGTCCAGTGCCCAGAGATTCCAGTAGAGATAATCGGTTAGTACGTATGTGATATTTCGCAAATTATTTATCAATAAAATATTGATATGATGATTGGGCCATGCACCACTCTTCAGAATTATGAAGTAAAATATGCCTTAATAAACTGATTAAATCTAATTTGTATTATATTTGATTTTGATTCAAAAATATCCACAACTAACCAGGCATTTTAAAAATGCGTGTGTATTTTTATTACAGAGATAACCAGCCTTCGTCCTGATTAGAACCTCCAGCGAAGAAATATGAACGTCCATTGCGGTAAGTGTTTATTGTCTATTTATTAGTTTATAACTATTTTAATTAACATGATGATTGGGCATGCACCACTCTTCACAATTATGAAGTAAAATACCCAGTAATAAACTGATCTAATCTATATTAATTTATATTATATTTAATTTGATCCAAAAATGTCTACAACTAACCAGTAATTTTAAAAATGCATTTATTTTTTATTACAGAGGTAACCATGTTGCATCAAACGTATTCGCTGCACTTGAACCAGAAGATGACATATCGAACTAAATGTGTAGTTTTTTTTTGGCAACCCAAGTTTTCTAGCTTTCGGTGAGCATAGTACTTTTTTTTTTCACTTTTATGATTTTATTTAAACCACAGTCCCAGCTCCACTCAATGAAATAATTTAGTTGTAGTGGCGTTTAGTACCGTGGAGATGAAATGCTGTGTTTGCGAATTAATGTGATCTTATTTTAATCAGGTTAATATAAAGTACAGCTACATTACATTTTATTATCTGGCATTTTAAAATTGATTTCGCTCTTATTTATACTAACTTTTAAAGTCTATTTTTACTTTAATGTATATTGAAGTCATCCAGTAATAATCTGTCATTAACTATAATATGTTCTTTGTGTATAGATTAACGAAGTCAATCGAAATTAGTTCTTGCTTCCAGAACTAAACCGGTTGAAGAACAAACTGATGATCCAGGAAAACCAGCGCATGCCACAATGACTGCGACAGTACCAGAGAAAGAGGTTCGTCCAGCGCTCAGAGATCAGTAAAGATAATCGGTTAGTACTCATGTGATATTCCACAAATTATTTATCAATAAAATATTGACATGATGATTGGGCATGCACCACTCTTCAGAATTATGAAGAAACATATCCCGTAATACGAGGGTGGTCTGAAAAGTTTCCGACCTGAACATGAAGATAGCAGCACTCGTAAATAAAAGCTAGGGAATTTCGTTGTTCATCTGTTGACAGTTACTCACCAAAGTTTCAGCCATTTTGGACGCGCAGTTGTTATGTAACAGTCGCTTGAGTGAGTTGATGTGCTAGACGACCGCCGAATTAAAGTGAGAGAGATAGCAGAGGATATGAACATGTCAAAAGAACGTGTTTGTCACATATTAAATCAACATTTAGACATGAGAAAGCTGTCCGCGCGTTGGGTGCCGCGTTTGCTCACGTTAGACCAAAAACGTGTCTCACACCTCAGCGGTTGCCATGGCGAAAATCCACGAATTACGTTTGAACTGCTTGACCATCCGCTTTACTCACCAGATCTAACCCCAAGCGACTTCTTTTTGTTCCCTCATTTAAACATTTTCGTCAAATGAAGAGGCAATCACCTTCGTGAACAATTATTTTGCAGAGAAAACCCCGAGTACTATTTGGACGGGTTACAGAGATGGGAGCATCGCTGGGAGAAGTGTGTAGAGTTACAAGGAGACTATGTTGAAAAATAAAATTCTGAAAAAATGTCTTGTATCTTTGTTAGGTCGGAAACTTTTCAGACCACCCTCGTAGACTGATTAAACAAAAATCTATAAGATTTTTATAGAATTTATTTGTTTGTAAAGTAAGAATTCTTTACAGACCAAAGAAGATGAAGAAGATCGTCCTCCAGAGAAAGAAGCTTGGGCGCGTAAACGCAGTGTAAGTTGTATTTGATTCGTATTTATTTTCCACAGTCAAACTCCACACAATGATTTACCTAGTTGGAGTGGCGTTTAAAACTGTGGAGATCAAATGCTGTACTCGCTATGTTGTCTGATTCTAGTATAATCAAAACAATACACTGTACATCTACAAATATAACAGTATTTAGTATTCTCACATTTAATAATCAATTTGATATTTAATTATTAAATATATCTGCATCAAAACTACCTCTAATTGATATTAACATATTTGGTTATCGACTCGTAATGAGAACGATAAATATTCGGATATTTTTTTAAAATGTAAACTAATGTAATATTAGGATTTGTTTTGTACGGTATCTTGCATATCTGTTTTGGATCCCTTAGATGATAAGCGGCCGGGACCTGGCCCCGGGATGCAAAGGCTCCCCCTCGGCGTGACGAGAAACCTCCAGCGAAGAAAGAACGCCCATTGAGGTAAGTGTGTATTGTCTATTTATTAGTTTATAAATATAATTTTAATTCACATGATGATTGGGCATGCACCACTCTTCACAATTATGAAGTAAAATACCCCGTAATAAACTGAATAAATCTTATTTATATTATGTTTAATTTTGATCCAAAAATATCTACAACTAACTAGTAATTTTAAAAATGCATTTGTTTTTTATTATAAAGATAACCATGTTGCGACAAACCTATTCGCTGCACTTGAACCAGAAGACGACGTATCGGACTAAAAGTGTCTACTTTTTTTGGCAACCCAAGTTTTCTAGCGTTCGGTGAGCATTGTACATTTTTTTTCACTTTTATGATTTCATTTAAACCACAGTCCCAGCTCCACACAATGAAATAATTTAGTTGTAGTGGCGTTTAGTACCGTGAAGATGAAATGCTGTGTTTGCGAATTAATGTGATCTTATTTTAATCAGGTTAATATAAAGTACAGCTACATTACATTTTATTATCTGGCATTTTAAAATTGATTTCGTTCTTATTTATATTAACTTTTAAAGTCTATTTTTACTTTAATATATATTGAAGTTATCCAGTAACAATCTTCATTAACCATAATATGTTTTTTTGTGTTCATAGATCAATGTAGTCGACCGAAATTAGTTCTTGATCCAAGAAGAAAGAAGTTTTCTAGCTTTCGGTGAGCATTGTACTTTTTTTTTTCACTTTTATGATTTTATTTAAACCACAGTCCCAGCTCCACTCAATGAAATAATTTAGTTGTAGTGGCGTTTAGTACCGTGGAGATGAAATGCTGTGTTTGCGAATTAATCTGATCTTATTTTAATCATGTTAATATAAAGTACAGCTACATTACATTTTATTATCTGGTATTTTAAAATTGATTTCGTTCTTATTTATATTAACTTTTAAAGTATTTTTACTTTAATGTATATTAAAGTCATTTAGTAACAATCTTTCATTAATCATAATATGTTCTTTGCGTTCATAGATCAACGTAGTCGACCGAAATTAGTTTTTGCTGCCAGGAATAAACCGGTTGAAGAACAAACCGATGATCCAGAAAAGCCATCGTCTGCGGCAGTACAGAGATAACCTTGTTGCGCCAAACCTATTCGCTGCACTTGAACCAGAAGACGACGTATCTTACTAAATTTGTCTAGTTTTTATTTTTTTTTGCCAACCTATCCGCCCTCTAATGAGTAAATTCACTGAGGAGCAGAAAATGACGTTAATTATCTCTAAACATAGCAGTTCCACTATGGAAACTTTTGCAAAAATGAGAACAATTGTTTTTATTATCTCTGATCCGTTTTCTTTAAATAAAATTTGTAAACAGTGTTTGGGTACTCTTGTGTATTATATCCATGATTTGGGAATAAAAGGTTTATTCTATAAACGCATCATTTATTGTGTTTTTCGTATTGTGTTCTATTTTAGCGTACATTTGTATCAAACTTTAGAAACAAATAAATGTATTTTCTTAATTACTTGTTTGAAGTAAGACACTTTTGATTCAAAGTAATATAAATTAATTTTCAGCATATTAAATTTAACATTATGATTTTTGCTATACATTTTTTCAATATTAAATCTGAAAAAGTAATAATAAAGAACTTGCGGAACGATTCTGCGCAAGTAACGAGAATCTGTAAAATATTCTATATGTCTGTTATTTTAATTAAATTACAAATGAAATATTGTTAAAATGATAACTAAATTTATCGAACAAATTTTAATTTATAGGAAAATATATTCATTAAAGACCTTGTCATAGACTGGAGACCTTTTAATTAATAATTTACGGAGGCATTTTACAAAATTATAGACATTCTCAAAATTGTATCATTAATATTTAAATCAATTATATATTGTTTCTAAAAATGGCAAATTCTATAGTTAATTTTCTATAATTTATTATTTTAGGGTGGGGATCAAATATTAAGCGTTTGTCGTCCTTTGCACTGAGATCTACATATACAAATAACTATCTTAAAATGAACAAATTTATCTATTGCAATGAGCTTGTTTTTCGTTCTATGTGCAAAGTACAGTAAACAAATTGTTTCTGAATTTATCGTGACGTGGCCCGAAGAAATTTTGAAAATGTGGTTTTAAAAAAAGCCGGCAGATGTCCTTGTCCCAGTGATACCATCAGATTCTATTTCCGGCCACGTTAGAAATTTTTTGACTGACTGCTTGTCAAGCATATTCTGCGTTTTGCACCTTTTTAAGGTGTCAAAACGCTAGTAGTACAATTAATTTCGTAACATAGATGGTTGGTAAAATTGGTCGAGATGGTGTCGCGTATTACTTGGTGGATCGCCGTTTTATGTGTGGTGAAATACTGTGGAGGTGTAGAACTAACCTTTGAATTGCCAGATAGTGCCCGAGAATGTTTTCACCAAGAAATCAAAAAGAACACGTCAGCAACCCTCGAATTTCAGGTATTAATTAATTCATTATTAGTTTTTTAAGATACTGAACTAATGAAATATTAAAAATGCACCCTACTTAAATGGGAGTGGTCCTTCAAAAATAGCCGCTTTTATTTTTTTTCATTCAAAAATTCGGTTTGTAGTTGTATATTTATAGTAAAATTGGGTAATTGGTGACGTAAACTAGTTGACGTATTTACTTTCGAAATAAATCAATATCAAAACAATTTTATTGCCTTTTCTAGGTGGTTACTGGTGGCCAATATGATGTAGATGTAACACTAGAAGATCCAAAGAAAGAAATAATATATCGTCAAGTGAAATCACAATTTGATTCACACACGTTTACAGCGTTATATGACGGTGTTTACGTAGTGTGTTTTAGCAATGAATTTTCTACATTTTCGCATAAGTTAGTTTATATGGATTTTCAAGTTGGTGAAGAACAACCACTTCCAGGTGTTGGAGAACATGTAACTGTTATGACTCAGGTAAGAGTTTGAGGTAAAACATTTTGTAAAATGACTTCTAATTGGTTTGGTTTTTATAGATGGAATCTTCCGCTCAGGAAATCCACAGAAGTCTAACAACAATTTTAGACCACCAAACGCATCATAGACTGCGGGAAGCGCAGGGTCGTAAACGGGCTGAAGATCTGAACGAACGTGTTATGTGGTGGTCAATAATGGAAACAATTGCCATTTTATTTATAACCGTGGGCCAAGTGTTCGTACTGAAAAATTTCTTTTCTGAAAAGAAACCATCGCAAATGATGAACTCTATGTAAATAAAAATAATAATTAAATTGACGGACTTTTTTTGATTCAAATTTAGAAGTAACAAATTATTATTTAAGTGCGTTTCTTGGGGAAAAAACCGGCGTGTTGGTAGTAGTATATTTGTTATTATTAGTTTATCTGTTGAATCTGTGCGTGTGTACTTGGTTTGCAAGTATTTGAATAATAATATAGTTCAATAAACAGTAATTATTGTTGAGTGTCAGTGATTAGTGCACTTGTAAATACGCTAAAAAAGCGACGAAAATAATGCATAACATGTTTATGTATTAAACTATAAAATAAAACCTATTTTAAACACATTATATAAAACACTGCATACTTCTTCTATTATAGTACAAAAAATCAACTTCTAACTTTTTATGTAAAAATGAATAATTCATTTAATTTTGATGTAATAATAAAAATCCCACGATCATAATTTTGTTTTCAAATATAATTATTTAGGAGGCAATCACTAAATAATATTGCATCTAATTAAACTTGATTTTCAGCGTTTCTGAGTTATATCAAACGTGACTACACTGTAGCTTTCCATAATCTGTTTATTCATAATTTAAAGATAGTTCTTATTCAATTTTCTACAATTTACGTTTTTTTTTTTTGCAATAATAATACTTGAGCGCTAATGTTAATGAGAAAAATACTAATAACTCATGTCATGACAAACCGAATTGGCTATTTTTCAGCGATTTTTATTTAATTTCTTAAAAACAAGAAAATAAATGTAGATGTAATTTTGCAATAATAATTCTTACATCTAATAGTCTACCATTTTCACATGTTAAAAAAACTTAAACCATTTTATGAGACGTTTTTAAACTTTGCAAATATATCAAATCTTTGGATACATTTTTAAAAAAAATTGTATAGTATTTTTATGTCTCCTGAATAATGTTTTTATATCATTGTAAGTCTACATTAAACAAGTATCAAAAACAGTAATGAGAGTATTTGTGTTAAGTCAAAATAAATAATTTATTTCAATTTTAATTATAAACAAGTCATTTTACAAAAGTTAATAAATATATTGCTCATGCACTCGGAAAGGGACTATAAGAAATAATGCGTCATATTTTACAATAATTTGAAGTATATATAATAGAAATTCAAAAAAAAAAAATCATAATTAAAATATAACTAACAATGCAAAAACACCATAAACTAAAGCACAAGGATATGCGACTAAAGGTCGTTGTTGATCATCACCTGAAATCGTAACAAATAACCTCGACGCGGATAAACTGGACCAGCAAACTATTAAAAGAGTCAAACACAGACCGATACTTTCATTCAACGTTAAAAATAATCTCAAAGATGATAGACCAACAGTTGGCAATAAGCAATAGCCGAGAATTGAAGCGACATTTGTTAAAGTAAACACACCATTATTAATCGTCATCAACGACAACAAAACATACATCATAATACAAGAAATCATAGAAATGCCATAGATATACCCAAACGGGGTGCTACTCCCCGAAATAAACAAACATGTTGCTAACAACAAACAAAATGATAAAGGACCGGCAAGATCAGTATCCTGAGTCAAAAAATCCGGGTCATCCGCTAAGCCTTTCCCGTGAAACGGATTTAATACAGCTAAAGTTTTTTCTAAGATACGATCCGGATAGATTTCGAGCTCTTCTAACAAAGGGGGCTCATCAAACTCGGTGGGAGCGTTGTCTTCGATGGTGGATGGCGTGAATATTTTTGGGAAATTTGAAGAATCATGCTGAGGATCCAAGTAAGGTGATTTCGATGCGTAGGACGTGTTTGGAGCATAGTAAGAGTTTGGATCTGAGCTTCCTTCTCCGAATGATTGAAAATCTGAAAATACAATTGTGAAAATATGTGGTTCAAATGTGGAATTCAAACGATTCAATACCTAATTGTTGTGATTGGAGGTTGGTATATTCAGCTTCTGAATCATAAAATGTGTTAGTGTACATTTTATTATCAGGACCCCAATAACCACTTCCATCATTTATATTATACGAAGACATTGGTACTATTTAATTTTAACTAGTTATAAAAATATTTTAATATTAACCAGATTCTAATGTCAAAATAGAAACGTCACTTGAAAATAACTATAGACCCTCTGCTAGCTTCAGGTTTGATTCAAAGAACTAATATAACCTAAAAGTTATTAAAACTAATATAAACCGGTGTACAAACATTATTAATTTTGATATATAATGGTATTATCTTAAATTTACTTTCAAAATAATCACATTTTAATTGTATGCTTTGTTTTTAGTATTCTGTATTGCATAAGCACGAAACCGCTCATGAAGATTGCATATGGGGATGCGCTTGGGGTCGTTTCAAGAAAAAGAAAAGTTCGGAAATTGAGGGTGAAGATAAAGAAACATCAAGGTATTTAATATCAAAATAAGTTCGTAAGATATATATGTTATAAATTAAATTTATATAGAGATTCTCATACATCAGACGATGCCCCAACTGATTATCTTATAACAGGAAGTCTAGATGATTTGGTTAAAGTTTGGGAGTTTCGTGATGACAAACTACAATTAAAACATAAGTTAGAGGGACATTCTTTAGGTGTTATTTCAGTTGCGATTAGTTCGGATGGCAGGAGTAAGTTTAAAAAATAAAAATACATTTTTTGGAAGCTTAATAATGTTGGGCGCACTTATTACTTAGTGTTGCTAGTGTAAGAATAAATAATATATAAATGCCTGGGACAGTGTTCTCAACCTAGGAAAAAAATGAAAAAGTGTGGTAAATTTTTTTAAATAGCTTTACATATAAATTTATAGCTTGCGCGTCTAGTTCGATGGATTCGAGTTTAAGGATATGGGATCTGGAAAACGGGGAAAAATCTGCGACTATTGAGGCCGGACCGGTGGATTTGTGGACTATTGCCTTTAGTCCGGACGATAAATTTGTAATTTCAGGATCGGACTCAGGGAAAATCACATTATACGGCGTGGAATCGGCAAAAGTTGAACAAACTCTCGAAACTCGAGGGAAATTCACACTAAGCATAGCCTATGTAATGCGTATAAGACAATTACGAAATTTCCTGTTATTGTTTTGAAAATTAGTTCTAGTTCTACCGAAATATGTTTTAAATTAGTGTTCAAAATGGAGATAAATCGATTCAATGCAAATCATACGATTCTAGACTAGTAGCGCCATCTTATTTTTTACGATCTATAGCTGTTTTCACGGCATAGAATGTATTTCAATTTCAATTTGTATTTATAAGTATAAATTTGGACAAACAATTGTAACATTTTTAATATTAAATATTTATATTTTTCAAGTAATATATTTAACAAAATATTTATAATTTAATTTACATCTATATTAATTAGACCAAAACGTTTCATAAATTAGATTTAAATAATAATTTTCAATATAAAATTGTAATTGAATCGAGTCAACCAAAACATCGTTTCGCTCATTTCTATATGAGAATACAGGAGTGATGAACTATTTCACTTTAAAGTGTTGTGTTATGAAAATTAGAGCAATAACAAGAAATAACTTGAAATATATGTATACATTTGTAACTTATGTAAATTATAGAGTCCAGATGGAAAATATATAGCAAGCGGAGCTATCGATGGCATAATCAATATTTTCGATGTAGCATCTAATAAATTAGTTCACACGTTAGAAGGCCATGCTATGCCTATTCGATCGTTGTGTTTTTCGCCGGATTCACAACTATTATTAACCGCCTCGGACGATGGCCATATGAAGCTTTATGACGTGTAAGCTAAGCGATATTTCTACAAATAATTTCGTTGTTTAATAACGCTTATTCATATGTTTAATAGGCAACATAAAAATGTACTTGGTACATTATCAGGTCATGCTTCTTGGGTCTTAAGTGTGGCGTTTTCACCAGATGGAAAGCATTTTGTGTCTGGTAGTTCCGATAAAACTGTTAAGGTGTGGGAAGTCGCAACAAAACAATGCATACACACATTCAATGAACATGCTGATCAGGTTGGACATATTTATTTCTTTTATTTTTAAACACTTAAAACGCAATTTCATTTGGTCTAATTTGCTATCAAAAATTCACTTACAATTTTATATAGTTCGGTGCATTAGTTCTTATTAAACTTTTTTGTTTTTATTTGTATATAAGTACATAAAATGTTTGTATAATACACATTTATATTTCACAGGTTTGGGGTGTTAAGTTTAGTCCTGATAACCGAAAGATTGTTTCTGTTTCCGAAGATAGAAGTGTAAATATTTATAGTTGTCCCATCTGAATTATAATTACTTATAAATAATAATTTTTAAATCGATTGTATGACTTCTCTAATATCTAAATAACTTTTATTGTGTTGTCGAATCAATAAAATATTTACGAAATTTATTGTTTTAAACGCGAAAATCGTAACCAGCAACTGCTTTAATAATAATATTTTTGTAATTTTTGTAGCCATTAGTTTTAATATAACTACAGTTTGTAAGAAGAAATAAGTTTTTCAATAAATTAAAAGTTACGTAAAGACTCGTTTATTAGATACGGTTTAACAAGTATTTTACACTGTGATTGTCTTGTCTTGTCTTGTCTTGTAGAATAGTACACAATTTAAAAGAAAGACACAGTTGTTTCTTCGATTAAAATAATACATATGTGTTTTAGTTCTTGTGTAGTAAAGACTAGTGAAGTAAAGAGTTATAAGTGCTTTTATATTAATAACTTAGTTTAAAATATGCATTTTGTTATTTAAACAGTCTATAAAACATTAAATACATATATATAGATTACACTAACTAAGAAATAAAATTCTACACATGAAAATAGTTACTCAATCAAGTTAAAATTGCAAATAAATAAATTATTAGTGATGTGGTGTCAATCCATAAGCAGGTCCAGATGGAAAACGAACGCGATTTTATATCTAATGGTAAGAAATTTTAATGTAAATTTTATATTATTTTCTAGTTGAATTTCTAGGTGTAGTATAATTTGGTTGCTCCTTTTATTTATTTATATTTATATATATCTACTCTATAGAATAGGCTTCGATTGATATATACTGTTAGTATTACTGTATTATATCTAATAACGGTTAACTCCATTACACTACTTTGATTTTAATTTTGAGTAGTTTTATTTTTAGAGTAAAACAGCAAAAAAATACCAGAAAAATTACTTAAAAACTGTTGATTTTTGAGAAATAAAATTTGGTATATTGTACGTTTGGAAACGTATTAAAATATAAAATACGTATTAAAATATAAAATACTACAACATAATTTATATGTAAAGTTGAAAAAAATGTTTCTTGTTGTTACTGTGATTAACATAACGAATTAAATATTCAGTTGTTTATTTTGAACATTCATATTTAAGTGAATTCTGGGCAAAATAAATATCTAAAGCATATTTATAAATGCACAAAATAGAATATTTCTGTATAAGAATACAAAGTATGGGAACATCTATGGCAATTTAGCCAAACTTGATTTAATGTTCAACGAACCAATCGTGTTCGTCATCTTGATTAAGAATAAATTGCAAGGGGTGGTATTTTCACCCTTACAGAATCCCCTTCGTATAGAGCACAATGAACATTTTTATGGTGGATATAACTCTGGAGCCACTAGAACCCCTCGTTTCGCACAGTTATGGCTTCCAGGTTCCGCCAATCACAAGCTAGCATGTCATCCTGCTCTGTAATTACAGTTCTACCAAGGATAAAATTATATTGCTCTTTTTTTGCACTCGTAGTATATCAGTTAATTGCTAGTAAATTATTTCATTAATTTTATATTTTTGTTTACGGTAAAATATGATTAATACGGTTTTATATTTGGTCATTTTGACGGAGATATACGACCATCATAGTTCGAAAAGTGTTTATATATTTAATGAACAAAATTGTTTATAACTGTTTTATTAAAATGTCTTGTTTATTTATTGAAGAGGATGTTTTTAATTAAACAAATAGACCTTGAGGGAATAATTATATAAAAGATCATAATGAAATCAGGCAATGGTTTTCTTATTAATTTCATAATAAGTTTCGAAAAACTGAAGATGCATTTGAGTAGTTTTCTTCAAAATATAATTTTGTAGTTTATTTGTAAACATTTTCCAAAAAATCTAAAATAAGATTTTAGCTTGTGATTTTTAATGCAATTACTATCATATTTTCATTTACTTTCTTAAACTTATTTCATAATTTTAGAAATTACGTATATTAAGATATAATCTGAAATAATAATAATTAATATTAAATACCTATACAAATATTGGTGACACTTTGTAAAGGATGTAAAAGTGCACTTTTAAGTTCAAAATCATGTAATGAATATTATTTTACTAAAAAACTAGTACTTACCATATTTCAATGCAATAAAACTCAAACAATGTTTTATAAGTCAAAGTAAGATTTAAAAAAAAATCAGTTTTCCAGAACATTCAATTTATTTCAGATTTGAATTAATTTTACGTAAATTATTTGAAATCTGAAATAAATTGAACTTTGTGGAAAAAAGACATTTTTTATCTAATTTTAACATAAACTGAGTTTAGGATCATGAGTTGTTATCTAAATATTTAAAATTATATTGATCAATTTTTACTTCGTTATTTAAAATCTTCCAACTATCGAAATTAATAAATTCATGTTACTCTGTTTATAAAATTATCTCATTTCACGGTCCAAATTTAAAACAATATTCGAATATCTACACATCTCATTTCTGCGAGAAGTGCTGGTACAGAATTCTCCAAAAAATTTGGTTTTTATCTGTATTCCTGATTTGCGATTCTACTCGTTTTTCTGTAAGATGGTATATTTTTAGCGTCGCATATACATTTTATGACCTTAACGAATCGCATGTTTGGTAACAAAGATAAGGGTTTGTATGCTACAAATTTCGTGCCCATTTCGGCGTTTACTAAAGTGTACATGTATGTGTGCGTGTGTGTGGTTTTTGGGGTTAGTAAATATCACGTGGGACCCTCCAAAAGTCGGCGACGGTCCGTACTAAATGTCTAATATCTGTCTGTGCGGATGATGTGCTTGTTTTCTTTTATTCTCTATCCGTTTTATTACTATTTGTTGTCTGATATTGTATGCATGCATGTGTGTTGTGAGAGACGTATTGCAGTGAGGTTGATACAAAACATTACATCTGGATCGTATCCTTTCGCAGTTCTCACGAGGATACTCTTGTCATGATTTTATTCTCCTGACATCTGATGCTCTACAAATTTGCTATACTTTTCGATTATCGTACGAATTGAATCTAGAATTATACTTACATATATTTATTTATATACTAATAAGTTTGTAAAGATTAGATTTGTTCATTTGGTCACTAAATGAGCTGATACATTTTAGTGATGCTTCGTAAATTACAATGCTTTTTTGTATAGGGTAGACCATCTGTTGGTTTCTTTTTGAAGTGCGTGTTATTTCAAAAGTTTGCAACACTGACGTGCTTGACATTGATAGATATATAGTGTAAAACCTCCTTACTATTAAATGAATTAAGTTCTTTCCAAAAATGCATATATGGTCGACTAAATACTTTCGTTTTTTTTTGTGTGTATTAAATAGCTAATATATAGCCAAAAATTTGGTTACTGAATTTGCCTACCACGACCGTATATATATATATATATATATATATATATATATATATATATATATATATATATATATATATATATATATATATATGTATTTGAAACATTTAAATATGTAAAATACTCGTTTTGGAACGACATTTCGATGAATATTTCATTTATAAAATGAATATATTCTTGATGCGGAATGTGGATTACTTTATAAAATGACTTTCCTTTCCTTATCCTCTTCATATAAAGTTGGAGATGTTGGAATTTTTTCATCATCGCCGATGAACACTGAACACTCCAGCAATGCGATGTATGTACATAAAATGGCGCTGGATGTGGTATATTTTATGACGGCGTATATGTCGTATAATGGCGCCCGCGTCACGTCACCACTTAACATAAAATTCACATGAAACATCAGGGACGACGGTTACGAAACAAGACGCATAAGAGAACATCGTATCACATATTTCGACCCGCATATACAAATATGTTTGCGATATCATACCATATTATGCACTAGACACGGGTAAACAAAATAAACCTTACGTACATACATTCAAAATGAATTACAAATATAAAGAATAAATACTTTATTTTTTAATGTATCTAATTTATTAAAATTAAATAATATTATGTCCGCTATAATTATATTCGTGATTTGTTAACTATAACAAACAATCACATAACAAGTAGGTACCTACTACAAATTGCATATATGTGTAGGTGTTTAAATTATTTATAATGAAGTATATACACCCTGGTTTACTTTATTATAAAAATATTCATATGTATGTATGTACGTATACGTGCGTAGCAAAGAACCACAAAGTGCAAGCCGTACATTTACTATAATAATGAGAGAGATTCTTCTCTCTGAGAGATGAATGAAAGTTAGATTATTGCTTCATATGTATATTATAACTTTCATGTTATACAATTTAATATACAGACGATATAAAAATAGCATATAGATTATTATCGTTGTAACTTGTTATAAAGATTTAACAATGTGTTTTGAAGCTTTTCAAATTCTATGTAGACGTCCATATTTTAATAATTTTTATGAAATATTAATATAATATATATATATATATATATATATATATATATATATATATATATATATATATATATATATATTGTGTAGTTATTTAGAAGATATTGGTTGCTTCGTTATTAGTTTACCTTATGTATACAGAAGAGTTTAAGTTTTTGGCATATTTTGTCTAATAATCTCGAATTCAAAACTTTCAATCACAAAAATTCATTTCATATCACCCTGACTCCGAATATATATATATATATATATATATATATATATATATATATATATATATTTATATATATATATATATATATATATATATATATATATATATATATATATATATATATATATATATATATATATACTGGTCGTTCGTTCGCTATGTCGATATCAATAAAATTAGGCACTCATATTGTGTAAGTTCTCGATTAAATAAGTTCACATTTCAAATTCGATTGGTAGTTTATTTCACGAGATATTAAGCTCTAATAAAAAAGAACAGGCTCTAATATGCATATTTGAAAAATTGTGATTATACCATAATAATCGATGTAAAATTACAATTTTTATGATGTACTTATCTAAAGTCTATTCAAATTATAACCGAAAGCCGTAAAAAGCACTTCTTTTAAAGCTTTTGCGATGTTTTGAGTAATATATTATATTTGAAATCAAATATGTCCGTTTTGTAACATCCAAGGTATAAATATAGATACCTTAGTTTAATTACTATATTATTGTTGGCTAAATTTTAGACATTGGCATAGCGAATGCTAAATAGCTCGCCGAGGCTTAACTTTAAGCATTGACCAAGCTCATGCTTGCTTTTAACAGGTATGATCTAGTACTATATAATAATTAGAAATTGATGTGAAGATCTAACAGAGAAAAAATCTAGTTAAGTAAAAAAAAGCTGCAAATCATTTCAAAATAAATAATATTTAATTGAATAAATAATTTTTAAGTTCTGGTAACTGGAATCCCATAATTTTAAATTAAAACATCCTTTTCCTTTGACTGTACCGTTATGAAAAGATGGAGAAATGTATATGCTTACCGCCAATGACAAACCTCGCTCGATATTCGGCCATTCTGAAATAGGAGGTAATATTGTATTGCGCATGTGCATCTCGATAAAATTTGAATAAATAGGCGTTTCTACAATCTGAGTAGGAAATAGTCTATATGAAAATAATATAAATATAGATTTGATTATATTTTCGTTATTGATAAACATTTAAATCGAAAATATATAACTTTTATGTACATATTCTTTAGAAAATGTTTGAAGTATATTTGTGTCATAGGTTTATGACGTATGTACTTTGTATCGGGTGATTTAGTGTCAAAAACAAAACCAAAAATAATTGAATTTGAAATGGAGACTCGTAAAATAACCGTTGGGTCATATGTTTTGTATTGTTTAATTTGGCACAGCTACACTAGTTTAAAATTACAAACAGGTTTATGACTTATGAGGTCAAACAAAACTTAAAAGTCTTCCTGGAATATTGGGTTGAAATTTAAGGTTCTATATTCCGTCAATATTATTAATATTCTGATTTTACATGTACTAATAAAGGCCAATAATTGAAGTTATTTTCACAAATAACGTATTTTCATCACATTTTTCGGAAAAACGGAATTTATTTTTCATACAAAAATTAAATTGAGATGATACCGTATTATCTATAGACGTGATTTCGTCAGTACACTGTACAAAATGAGTGTTAATTTACACTATTTTGCAAAATAGACTGAGTGATATAGTTAGGACACGTATAGAAATATTTACATAGGTATATTAAATGGTTAATATATTTATAGTTTTAGTAAATATGTTGTGTGTCGTTGTTAGTCTTCTAAATATAAATATGTCTTTGACTCAACGCTTAAGTTGCGTTAAATTCTACTGAATTTATGAACATTCATAAATTCATTTTTGAGAGTGTATTATATTTAATTAGTTAAAAATAATTTATAAGAACACATAAAGTTATAATGAAGCATCCTCAATTAAATCATTAGACTGCATTTATATGCCATATAATAAATTTTATAGTTACGGTTTCCTTTGTAAACACACCTATATAACATACAACGCAATATGCCTATAAATGTATAACGATGAAAAGTAGATATGATATTTGCTATTAATTTGATAATTATGCTAAATAATTTAATAATATTCAAATTGGCATACATATGCAGCTTGCATCTTACTAATGGAATAAATATATATATATCGTATATATCTATATATATATATATATATATATATATATATATTATATATATTTATATATATACATGTATATATATATATATATATATATATATATATATATATATATATATATATACACACATATATATATATATATATATATATATATATATATATAAATATATATATATATATAGATATATATTTTTTTAATTGGCAGCGTCTTTCAATCCATTTTAAATTTATAAAAAATTCAAGTTTTATACATGTGGCTCCCTACCTGTGTATGGTAATGTAAAAAAATAGTTGGACCGCCCATGATGGTAATTTTGATTGGTTCTCACACGAAAATACCAAATCGCTCTAAAAGATTTTGATTTACGCGTTGACGTGCAGCTGAAACTAACAATAGATGAAGATTTAAACCTAACGAATTAACTTTTTTTTTTGGTTTTATAGTTTCGGTTAATTTAAATTTTAAAACCTAATTTTGAGTTCTAAACATTTTCCAATCTCCTTTTACAATTATTATACATTGTTATGTTTAAAAACAAATAAAGAATTCACAATCACAAATATATATATATAAAAATCACATATAACTTTAATTTAATTTTCACTAAACATTTCAAACGAAAGTCTAAACTAGAACTGAATTGGTGATTCCGGCGGAAGTCTTTCCTACACGCAAATCTCAGACCTTGCAAATGGACCAAAATCGCCTGAAACATCAATTTATTTTAGTTATTTTTACGTGCCATGTAACCTTCGTTTAAATATGCCGTATTTCAAAGAAAACAAACACAGCACGTTGAATTATTAGGGCATTAAATATTTACAAATACACGTATAAGCGGTTAAGATTTTTGAATGCTAGTGTGACGAAAAAACATAAAATTTCACAAGTTTGGTTGGTTGGTTTGAGAGTTCAACGAGTTAAGTCTATTGTATGGGATTGTGGACATCGTAAAATTCAAATATATAATTGTGTGAGTTTGTGGTCCATCTGAAAACTGAAAGGATTTTAGTATATTTCTTTAACATTTTTATGAGTTCATTCTTTTTTTCGGTGTTCTTGGGATGTTTTACTGTTTGAATTTTCTTAGAAACTGACCATTTCCTCTAAAATCTATGGCTGATATCTACACTTTCAACAGTATTTTTACAGTTTAAATGTAGTGTTACGTACGTAAAATGTATGTAGTATTATTAAATCACACTGGAGTTCTAGTAATTTTACTAAATTGAGCAATATTTGAGAATCTTGAGTTTTATTTGTTACTTTACGTTAGATGAAATGTGAGTTTGGGTACATTATTTTTTACAGTTTATATATTGAGAGTTATTAGAAATCGGAACAGTAAAACATATTTATTACATAATCCACGACCGATTCTAAACGACGCTTAATATGGATATGGAAAATATAATTTAAAATCGAATTAATTCGTATCACAAAATAATTTCCGTTATAATTACAAACAAAATGACATATAACAGCAATTAAAAATATAATTATTTACAGTCATGTACAAATCTTATGTTTAAAGTTTCATGAATATAGTTTCAACACACACACATGCACATTAATGTCGATTCCTTTTTGGTGTTTTAAAACACTAGCGAGGCCGTTTCGATATTCATTACCACTTCATATTCTTTAGGTTCGTGTGCTCCGTTTTAGATAAAGTTAATTGGACATCCATGTATCTGTTGCTCTAATGAGCTTCTCTATTTAATTTAATTTTAATTAGTATAGCCTGACGCTCTCAAGCAACACGGTTAAATAATATGTTTCGAAAAGGTACTTAATTCTTTAAATTATTAAGAATTTTTCTCATCTCTGTATTTATAATAATATAAAGCTGATTGATCACTAAAGAATGTTAATTAGTAGTTTAAATGTAAATATATATATATATATATATATATATATATATATATAAATATATAAATATATAAATATATATATATATATATATATATATATATATATATATATATATATATATATATATATATATACAGGTTATCATTTGTGAGAGATTCGTAAATTAGATTAGACAACAAGAGTTTCTTTAATATCATAAAATTAAACCTTTATAAAACTTTAGTGAAGATAGTGTGTACCATGTTTTAAAATCTCTATTTTAGTAGCAATTAAGTCGTAAAATTGGGCTTCTGTAAAATAAGTTATCCTATGGGTTAGGTTTTAATGAGGACAACATGAGGACGCCATTTTATAGTCACCTAAATTATAGGATGGCCGATAACTTTGTATTGTTATTAAATATATTACCGTATGTTAATTCTTTACAATTATCGGTTGAGCTTCCGTTATTTTTATCACTCGTAAAATTAACTGTGAGAAATTGCACCTGTAAATATATAAAATAAATCATGCTAAATAAGCTAAAAGCAATTTATTCAGTAGAATAATTAAATACGCAGTTATAGAAAACAATTGATATCAATACTAAATATTTGGTCGTTTCATTTTTCACTTAAAAAGTCCGTTGTAGCAATTTTAAATTACAGATTGAATACTAAATGACTGATTTCATATATTATTAAATAACATACCACGGTTTCCATATGACGTGGTGTTACATTATTAATAAAAATAAATTAATAAACTATGTAGGTATTTGATTACTTCTAGAAAGTTTTATTTATAAAAACTATCCAGAGAAAGATACGTTGATACGTACGATATCAATGGAGTATTAAAACAAACTAACTGCATGTCCCGCACTGGACTTTCTTATACGTAGTAGGTATACCTGTTTATAGATACAAAGGATAATAAAATACAAATTTTGAAAAATTCAAAGAAATAGAATTATTCATTAAAACTATTCTTAATAACTGTTCAAAAAATGAAATTAATTAAACATCTAACTGAATATGTTCTCAATACTACTATATTTTGAATATATCTACTTTTCTAAATACTTTCTCACTCAATCTATTTTTGACAATCGATGTCAAATAGAAAATATTGACAGGCATAGTTGTTAAGATTTATTAAATATAAATTTACTTATATATATATATATATATATATACGAAGGTGGTCTGAAAAGTTTCCGACCTCAACATGAAGATAGCAGCAGTCGTAAATAAAAGCTAGGGAATTTCGTTGTTCATCTGTTGACAGTTACTCACCAAAGTTTCAGCCATTTTGGACGCGCAGTTGTTATGTAACAGTCGTTTGAGTGAGTGTTTTTATGAAAATGGACAAAATCGAGTATCGAGCTGTCATCAAATATTTGTTTGGACGGGTTACAGAGATGGTTACAGAGATGGGAGCATCGCTGGGAGAAGTGTGTAGAGTTACAAGGAGACTATGTTGAGAAATAAAAAAAAAAATCTGAAAAAATGTCTTGTATCTTTGTTAGGTCGGAAACTTTTCAGACCACCCTCGTATATATATATATATATATATATATATATATATATATATATATATATATATTTTATATATATATATATATATATATATATATATATATATATTTATATTTATATATATATGTATATATATATATATATATATATATATATATATATATATATATATATATATATATATATATATACACACATACTTAACTATGGCAAAATAAATAAGAAATATAAGAATTTCAGTAACACTTTTTTTATAACTGGTAGACTTTTTGAAGAAACGTTTCAAATCAAAAGTTTTGTGTTTCATTAAAAACTGTTTTATGTGTAAGCGTTTTGGAGTTATTGCAGAAAAAACAAAAAATTACTAATGTAAACATGCATGTCCGGTTTAAATATTCTTTTCAAAAATAAGTTTTCTTGCGTACTATATGCATACTTAAGTTTGTTATTGCATGATTATAGTTTTTATTAATTTTAACTGTATAGGGCCTTCAAAGACACACACATACAGATGCCATTTTAAAAATAGTCAGACTTGATTCAGGAAAGGTTAAAATGTATTTTTCCGTTGAAATCTCGAGACCGATTTTTTTCATGATTACAATATATTTAAAAATATAGCATAAGAAAGTCAAAGGATCCTTGAGCAGTTTATTTTGCAAATATTGGAGCTTGTAATTTAGCATGGAACTAAATATTTAAACGAAAACACAACCATACGTCGATGTTTCAGGAACCTAAGCAAATTCAACTATAAACTTAATACTTTCTACTTACACGAAGCAAAGTTATTTACAAACGCATTTGCAACATAAGCATTGCTCAACCATCAGACCAGTGGAAGATTCATATTTTGTGGCAACTCGTAAAACCACGACGAGCATTATAATTTATGGAGGTGCGTATTCACATGTGTGTGATTCGGGATTTTTGTTTCCTCCTTGGCACTTCAGTTACACCATGGACGTAGATTATAAGAAGTCTTTTACGTTTAGATTTAATCATATTAAATTCACCGGTTGATTAATTATAAAGTCTATATATTTTATGTGTTGCGAAGAGTTTTGATTTGTTAATACAGTTACAAAAATATTATTAAGACTTTTTTCGTTGACTAGTAATGTACGATTTTAAGTGCTTCACGCACTGCACTGTTTGCGTGCAATAACGAAGTGTTTGAAAGATATGTTGGGCATGGTGTGGCGTATGTTATTCGCAACAAACACTTTTTATGACCGGGTTTATGCGCCATTTGCAACATTTTCACTGCCAACACAGACCTCTTTGTATCTTTTATGTAGCTACCCTTTTACAAATGAATATTCTAGAGGATGGGAGCTGCTTTTGCGGGCTCATTTTTTATTTAAATATATTTCTATCGACAAATATTACCAACCCGTTTAACATAAAGTAATAAACTTTATTATTATATACATAATATCAAAAAATATATTTTAATATGTTGTATAAGTATAGGTAGAATAATTTATAACTCAATAAGTTAAATCACTCTTATTACATACATACATACATATATGCATAACATCATGCCTATTCCCATCATATGGGGTGACAGAAAACCCTTTACATTCATTCATATCTTGACAATCTTTCGCCATTCAACTCTATTTATTTATTTAAATTATAGGACAATAATTTAAACCTATTTGGAACAAAACATACTAGATTGTAAGCGTTTAGAGTATAGATAACTATATTTTTTAAAAACTTATTAGGATTTAAAATATGTTACGTAAGATTTTCTAATATTATTTGTAAGTAAACAAAAAAGAGGAAAGATTTATTATAACAACTTGTAAATTAATAAAACAAGTAAAATTAAATTAAAATCCATATTTTGGAAAACTACTAAATATTTAGTGCGATATAAAAATTATTTGCCTGCTACAAAATAATTTGCGATTTACATCCAAATATTTATTTATTAGTGATATAAATCTATCTATTAGTTAAATAACTATATATAGCAAGTATTTTAATTAATTTGAATTTTCTCATTTGAATACAATTATCAAAATAAATTAATACATATTTGAATTTAGCGCTCATAATTCCAACGCCACACCTACTTGGATCAATACATGTTTCTGTTTTATCGTAAGCGCGAGAACAGTTCAGAGTTTTCCATACAGGTGGCTCTGAGTCAAAAGCTCTTCCTGCTTCAGACATTTAACATTCAAAATACTATATAAATCCTATAATTACTACGTCTTAAATGGCAAAATATTGAATGCTATGACGACATACGTAATTCCGAGCGTGTAAAAATGTTTTATATTTATGGTACTATAAAGTGAGTATAAGCAGGTAATTAATAATAAAATTAGGTAGTCTTATTGTACACTTTGTTATTTGGTTGCAAAGGAAGCCCGTTAAAATTAAATTGTTTTTCATAAAATAGCTGATATTTATATTTCTATTATAGTTGCGAAATTATATATGTCATAAATTGAGAATTATATTACGCTGATGACCAGTAGCTTCTGTGTAATTGATTATAATTTTATTTGATAGTAAAATTTTAAATTATACGTCGTAAATTTAGTCTTTTAAAAAATAAAATGATTTTCCTTGTTGGGCACATACTTTCATTCTAACAGCTATCCTAAATATTAATTAATTACATGTATGTATCTCAGATGAATCATATATTATAAATTTAAAAGCGAAATTTATTCAGGAATAAGAAATACATTTTTATTAAAAAAAATGATTTCTATATTTATTCTAAATAATCTTTTTAAAAAATGAATTACTAAATTGACTGATGAAAATGTTAAAAACTTACCCTTTTTAAATTCCAAATAATATTCATATTGAAAGGAAGATGTCAAACTACTAAGTTACTTCGAACTATATAGCCGTGGTCGGTTTTTGGTTATTTGTATGTGAAAAAACGCCAGTAGAATATCGTTTTATATCCTCGTTTATAAACCGCCCATTTACAGTAAATCTTAATAGTTAAGGGAAGTTTTAGTTTCGGTCTTTGTAATAGGGTTTATTAAATTGATACACCTAAATATTTTATGAGCTATTATAGTCCTAGAAATGATTATATTATCCACTGAAACCTAATGTGGAAAAAAATCATCATATTGATGCCTAAAATTAAGATCTATGTACCTGCAGAATTTTAGTTGTAAATTAATTTTATTTCGGGATTACAATAACGATTTTTTGAATTTGAATTATGCTTCGTTTAAAATGTATAGAATGAGCCATCTGTTGACTTCTTTTTGAAGTACGTATTATTTCGACAGTTCCTTCTCACAGTGGAGGTTTGACACTACATATCTATCAATAGCAAGCGCGTCAGAGTTGCAACCTGTCGAAATAACACGCACTTCAAAAAGAAGCCAACACATGGTCCACTCTATATTTAAATTTTTATTAATACCAACAATGTAGAAACTACAATTACCGACTTCAGATTGTTAGTTTATATATTAGCTGCAAAATGCTTTTTTTGGCGCATGCACACAGTAGCGCCAAATCGCATATTCTTAGAAGTAAACGGACCTGATGTTTTTCTTAAGACAAACTCACTTTTGAAAATAATACCTACATACTAATTTGACTGAATTTAAGAAAATTGCTTGAATTTTAGTGCAACTTTCCTATGATTAATAATGTAATACCTGTTGTAATAGATTGACAGTTAAATTAATTATATAACAGGGTTGATATCTATTTTCATTAAATGTAAAACAAACATGACAAATAGATTGTAATTTAAAACGTGTTTGTTACATTAGTTTACTTTCAAGCTGTATCGTTTGTTACTTATTTCCAATTGCAATATCGAAATACACAAAATATACACGACGTCAGAAACCAAATAAAATATCTTTCCCCACCAAACCAATGAGAGCGCAATAATTTCTTCGCCAATGAACTTGCTAGAATATATGCCTATACCACTAATAAAAAAATAACAATTATGAAAGTATTTAAATTTAAATACTGTCGAACTGACCAACTAATTGAAAATGTTGTGGAATTATCGAAAAGACATTGTTTAGTTTTACAATTGACCACTTTAATAAGTTAAAAGTCACTTAAACAAGTAACAATTCACATACATAAATAACAGAATGCACTTATATTTTACATATATAAAATTAGAAACGTTACATTGAAATACGTTAATCAAAAACTTGTTTATTTTCAATTATATAACTTGTAACCGGAGATGCTAAACATTTGAAAATTTAATCAAAAATATTTATGAGTTAATACTTTTTTTTTCGTGGTAAAAAATGGAAAAAAAATCTAGAAAAAGAAAGAAACAACAACAAGAAAACGCTAATTTAACACCAACAACACTGAATATTATAAAAAGTGTGTTGAAAAATACAAATTTGATTGTTAAAGTTGATCTAAGCACGAATATTTTGACAAAGATGATAAAATTCGATAATGCATTTAAAAACTATTAAATTTGCCCTACTGCTGAATTAATCAATGCCTTAATTCAGTATGTTCATATTCAATTATCTTTCCTATCTAAACTGATACTCCTACTACGTATATAAAACATCGGCCATGTATTGGCCCTAAGCTTTCTTTTACGTAGTCAGTATATTTAGATTTGATAGTATATAAATAAAAATATAAAAAGTTTAAATTTCAAGAAAATATTTTCATTCATTGTCCAATAAAAGTGTAAAGTTAGTTTATTGTCAGATTTCCAAAGAAAACATATGTATTTCAGATTTTAAATGTTGGTTTTTATAGTAGTATAAAGAAATATTATTATTCATTACATATTATTAAAAATTATTATGGCCGGGCATTTTTTAGTTTTCAAATTAACTTTAAACCAGAGAAAATATTTATATATAATATTTTAAATTATTTACTAACCTTTGTAACGGTTTTTCACTAAACTTATTTGTGACACTGACAATAAATGTTAAATGTCAAAATATTGGAATATTTAAAACAATTGACATGCATAGTAGATGCGATTTATTATATATAATTTTCCATACCTATGTAACTATGGCAATATAAATAGGATAATAGCAATTTTCTCTTAACTGGTACACTTTTTGAAGAAATGTTTCAAACAAAAGTTGTGCAGAATACTAATATCTTTCAATGTTATTCTAACTATTTTTACTGCAAGTATAGCCGTTTCAGAGATATTGCAGAAATTGCAAAAAAAGTCTTAAGTAAACATGCACTTCCGGTTTGAATATGCTTTTCAAAAATAGGAGGTTTTCGCCCCAGGCATATACAAATTATTTTAAAGTTTCATAATTTTATCTTGAACGGTGTAGGCTGTAGAGCGCATACACACAGACACACAGACACACACACACACACACACACACACACACACACACACACACACACACACACAGGCGCCATTCCAAAAAAAGTCAGACTCGATTCAGGGAAGGTCAAAAGGTGTATTTCCGTAAAAATTTCGAGAATTTTTTTTTTCGTGATTTCAATACTTACTTATTACTTCGTAAAAGAAAGTAAAAAGTCTATTGTTGGGGCACTGTAGATGTCCTTTTTATATAAAAACAGAACAGTTTAAAATATTCTACAAATATGTTAAAATATATTATGTATCTATACAGTTTTTTTTTATTTACAATATATAGCACTTTGTTGTAAAAAGGTTTCATTAGAAAAGATAACTTAACGTTTGAGCACTCCATGATGTCTGTTATTTTGTGACGTCGTATAATTTACACTGATCCTATGCTTCTTCTTCTACTAGGTTGAGAATATATATGGGGGTATATGTAGGTGCTTTCTTTGCATCTAAACTTGCACGTTATTTCAAGTGGAATTGAGTAATAAAACTTTTGCTGATGAAGGAGTTGTTTAAGGAGCGCACACATAAAATTGTCTTGCTCAAACTCAAGTGTTCTTTAAGTTCTTCGATTTGTTCAGTGATCGATTCCAAAATTCTCAAATGCATTAGGAAAATGATCGAATTAGATACAATTCAAAATTAAAATATAGATAATATTGTATGCAATATTTATAATTTCCAAGGAAATTTCGTAATGTTTATCAATAAACAAAAATAGAATAGAAAATAATGTTTAATTTTATCGCGACTGTATCTATATACCTACTTAAGCTCGTTTTATAGATTAAAATTTAAAAATATTTTTAAAAAACTTTTAAATATACCAAATGTTATGGGTAGCATGCGTTGGTGCACAATGGCACCGTAAAATATTCACGATCGTGATATTGTGAGTTTATGTGGTGTATGATGACATTAGCACAGCCCCCTGTTCACCACCGCCCGCACACGAGTATTCATGCTCTATCGTGCCATATATAAAGGTGTAAAAAGGGCCGTAAAAACACAGCCGAACCTTTCAAGTGTTCATCTAAACGCGAAAGGCGCGAAATAGCATCGCGCTGCTCTCGCTATGCAGCTGGCGATGCTTTAGCGCATGGAGGAACGTAAATATTTTATATTGTTATCTGTCCTGGAAAATTTATTCAATTCATAGATGTTTTTCCGGCATTTACGACTTTTAACGGCGTTAAAAATATATATTACCTCGTTGTGTTGAATATATATTTATATTTTTGAATAAAACTCTTAAAAGAGTTTTTTTGGCCTACTATAAAAATGTATAATAAAGGGAAAATTTGAATGATAAAAATTGTGATACCAAAGGAAAATTATTAAAAATTTAGCAATTTTTCACTGAATCATATACAAATATACAGGATTCCTTTCCCATAAATGGGATCGCCGAAAATACTCGTCTTACTAATTAATATAATATCTAATATATCTTAAAAGATTACTTAATTATAACCAAATTATTTGCAATAGTAATGTAAGGTAGCGATTATTTAAAAAATCGTGTTATTTTACTAAATGTATAATTTTTATAATATATCTTGTTAGTTTAAACCGAACTACCTTGAATCTTGAGCATTATTAGTTATTACAAATAAATAAATAAAACAGCACAGGACGTACACATTCAACATTAAACATCTTATGATATTTGAACTGTATTCATAAAACAAATATTTTTCTTGTAATTGTGTTTTTAACAAACTTAATAAATATTGAAATTTAAATCTTGTAAATATTTATTTAGCATTTATATTTACCGATACACGGATACACCTATGTTTTATATATAGAATAACTACAATATTAATTAAATAGGTATACAAAATATTTAAGGGTCTAGGTATAGGAGCATGTTTTTCAATTCTTAAATTACCACAAATTAAAAGTTCCAGAAGATGTCTGCATTTGGTATTTAGTAACATCTCTTCTAATCACTACAATCAAGTATTTCCTAAAGTATATATTTCTTTTAGCCATAAGAGACCTGTAGTTAACCCCCCTAAGTTGTGCTGAGAATAGACGAGAATTTAAAAAATTCAAGATGTTTACATTTGTAACATTTACTACTTACTCCATTGTCAAGCGATTTATTTTATTTGAGAACTAAACTAGATAAAAAAAACAATCTTATGTACTTACCAGTATCTGCACATGAATTGAATGAGGATGGAAATTTAGTACTACTTTAGTGTAGGTGTATTTTATCTATGAATATGGCAATAAATATTTGGTAAAATGTTTTTAAATCATTCTAATTTTACAATAAAGTATCTTACCTTATAGAAATGTACATCTCTTGACCATAGGATACCTGTAGATCTGCAATTCAATCCTTAAAAGTTCATTTATAATTGCCGAACTTTTAAGAGCTTCAGAAACTTGTGCTTGTATTTACAATACTTTATTTTTTTAAGTTAAATGTTTCTACTACTACCATTACAAAGTATCTTTATGGAGCTATCTTTTAAAAATCTATAAGCGCTACAAGTGCTATAACCTTGAAAAGAACATACAATTTTGTCTATATCTTATAGGCATTAAGTTATGTATGTATAGTGTTATAGAATGTCTGTAAAATAACGTAATATCACACTTAGTGCCTTACCCATCATAGTCGTAAGAGGCCTGTTCTGCGCCCCTAAGTTACGTTCTTAATACTAGACAATATTTGAAATGAACCTGAATAGTAGCAAATTGACTAATTCGTGAAATAAAGCTATATAAAATAAATTCTTCTTAGAATATGTTTGGGTTTTGGGACTTGGAATATCATCGCCTATTATTTAATGAAATATTTGGAAATATAAAGACAATTTTTATTATTATTTATATGGCGAAATTGCATTTAGTTTTCATACAGATTTTTTAGATTATGCTAAAAATGGCGTACCTACCTACGTATAGGTTGTAAAGGTGTTTGCATTTATGTGAAAATAATTACCACTAAACATAACCTCACACGCACTGGCTTATTGCAAATAACGTCATCGTAAAAACCAGCTATAGATGCACCGTTTAAATGAGCGTTAATATTTTACAACACTTGTGCTTATGGTGTCCGGACGTACACCATTCATTTATTATTATAGTTATGCGGTGATTTATACATTGCAATGCCTTTATTTTTATTTATTATTATAAATATGGGTTTCGGAATATAAAATAAAATTCTTTACACGGATTTCTCTTCTTCTTCTATTTATTTGAATTATTCATAACTGGCATTGATTAAATTCAAAGTTTAAACTCGGCTAAGACGATCACGTTTAAATAAACTTCTTCAAACTGCACACTTAAATCGATTAAAAGAAAAAAATCTTGTATCAAAATATCTCTTAAGAACAAAGAGTCGCTATTCGTTAGTCGTTAGAAACGGGTCGTAACTTGAAACCAACTTCACAAGGGTTGGAAATTGAAAGGAACTCAAGTATAACGAACGTCGCTCTAAAAATAACAGCCAGAACCCAGAAGAAATGACTTAGAAATGTTTAACGATTACAGCACGCAATCTCGCATTTCGCCTGGCCTAACCATGATGAAGAAGCACATTACGTGAATTTGTTTAATTAAAAATATAAAACAACAGCGTAAACTCTGACGAGATAAGCTATGGAGGGGTTAACTACCGTTACACGCGCTGGAATAATAAAACCCGGACTGGGGTGGTATTACTGATAAGATTCCTGAAGCTAAAATGAAAATACCCCCGAATTCAGATAAATTTTATGCAAAAGAATATAAAAATTTAAAAAATATTTATTCTAATAATATTACACCTAATATCATTATTACATTATATATCACTCATTTATATATACATAAAGACATCAAGGATTGATTTATTTTTGAAATATATATTATAATGACGTCACTTGTATACACACAGTAATACTATATTTTTTTTACAGAAGTTAACTCAGTAGCAACAAGGATGCTAAATATTGTATGATAATGATTTCATCCTGCTAAAACTTAATAAAATAAAATTAAATACTCCAACGTTTTAAGAAAAATATGCCTATTCGTTATAGTTTTACCATTATGTATATTTGTATAAAAAGAAATCAGTGGTGCTTGTTATGTCCATTAGACTTCCAAGTAAGATTTTTGGATCTATAATTTCAGTACGTTTAAATTATTACTTTTCTTGGTCCAATCGTTAGTGTGTCGTTATATCCACAAAGATGCTGGGGTGGGGTAGCCTTACCCTCATCCTACGCCCATGGCAACGGCCAGGTATATTATTTATGCATTTGGTTTGCTTGTCCGGCCATCATAAAAGGCCGGTCAGTATGGTGTGCTGCACTGTAACGTAGTTGTAAATTTTGTTCACGATTTAAATTTTTTTTCCGATTTTGTTTTTTTCGCTAATTATAAAGAAGAGATGAATGATCCTGTATATGGTGTTGGCATGTCTGAAACAGAAATAATTATTTATTACTTATTTTATTTTTAAACCTCAATTTAATTTGCGGTTGCTATTTAAAATTGTTTTCACATAAGAAAGAATTTTTATTTAAACAACAATTACGTTTTTCTATTCGATGATTATTTATAGTAAAGACATTTTCTTACACAATTTAAAAAATGCTAGAATTTTCACCTTAGTCATAATATTCTAAAACATCGGCCATGTATTAGCCCTAAACTTTCTTTTACGTAGTCAGTATATTTAGATGTGATAGTATATAAATAAAAATATAAAGTTTAAATTTCAAGAAAATATTTTCATTCATTGTCCAATAAAAGTGTAAAGTTAGTTTATTGTCAGATTTCCAAAGAAAACATATGTATTTCAGATTTTAAATGTTGGATTTTATAGTAGTATAAAGAAAATATTATTATTCATTACATATTATTAAAAATTATTATGGCCGGGCATTTTTAGTTTTCAAATTAACTTTAAACCAGAGAAAATATTTATATATAATATTTTAAATTATTTACTAACCTTGTAACGGTTTTTCACTAAACTTATTTGTGACACTGACAATAAATGTTAAATGTCAAAATATTGGAATATTTAAAACAATTGACATGCATAGTAGATGCGATTTATTATATATGATTTCCCATACCTACGTAACTATGGCAATATAAATAGGATAATAGCAATTTTCTCGTAAATGGTACACTTTTTGAAGAAATGTTTCAAACAAAAGTTGTGCAGAATACTAATATCTTTCAATGTTATTCTAACTATTTTTACTGCAAGTATAGCCGTTTCAGAGATATTGCAGAAATTGCAAAAAAAGTCTTAAGTAAACATGCACTTCCGGTTTGAATATGCTTTTCAAAATAAGAGGTTTTCGCCCCAGGCATATACAAATCTTAAGTTTAAAGTTTCATAATTTTATCTTCAACGGTGTAGGCTGTAGAGCGCATACACACAGACACACACACAGACACAGAGACGTCATTCCAAAAATAGTCAGACTCGATCAGGGAAGGTCAAAAGGTGTATTTCCGTTAAAATTTCGAGATATTTTTTTTCGTGATTACAATACTTACTTATTACTTCGTAAAAGAAAGTAAAAACTACTCAACTAAATGAAAAATTATTTCAGCGTAGCACAACTATTATTAATTCGCTTCGAATATGAAAATTTACTTCTGATAAAAATAAAGTACGAACGTTAGGCCTCTATTACACATTTTTTTCGTTTAGTGTCTGCACTATTAGTGCTAACCACTAAACCAAAGTTATAAAATCATAACCACCGATCCCTTACACATACATTTACATCTTGCATATATGCGTATAACCAACGCCTATAAGCGTAAATCATAATACATTTGGTGTAATAATTTATAATTTGTACTGTCATTAATGTACAGACACGTATAGAAAACCCCTTTGGCTGCGTATGCATATATGAACATGTGTGTGTAACAAGATTTACACTTACGATCTGTCGAACACTGTAGGTGTCGGCCCATGTTCTTGAAACTTAAACTTAGAGCATAGAAAGTTATAAATTATAACCCAAGTATACGATAGGGTTACTTTGTTCTTGTTTTAGAGTTGACTAGTATATTAAAGTTAAAACTATTGTTTCCAGACTGGGAAATGATGAAATAAAAATAATTATAAATTAATTCTGATTTATTTGGTGTTATTTGATTTTATTTTGGGAAATATAATTAACTGTGATAGTTTAATCTTACGAATAATTTAATTGATACAGTAAAATGTTTATTTGACCATTTCATTGCAAGAATTAGATTTTCAGTTCATTTTCCGTAATTGGATTTGTTGATAACGAAACTATAAATATTTTGTTTATTTATTGATGTAATATTAATTCATATTTATAAGACGAATTATTATTAATTCTGAATATTTTAAAGTAAATATTGTGATATAGATGTCTAATTAGAATCAGAGCTTAATTTATACCAAGGACTTATTCCATTCGCTGTTATTCAATAAGTAGAACAAAGCAAATGAAAACACCAATTTCTAATCAATGTTTTTCGTTTCATTATATGAATCACGGCACGATTGAATTTGATTACCATGAAGGTGGTTCTGTAAGTATTTGAAACATGGCTTGTCAAGTTGTCCAAGCGAACATAAAACCGTCACCTATAAACAACGAGTGTCCACAGCATGGTCCACACCACCATGATACCGCTCCCATCATATGGGCACAAAGGTGTCCAATGGAGCTTGCTTAGATATGCGTGTTCTCAAATAAACTCGGTTCGATCGCGCTTGATATAAAATATATGACAACCAAGGTTGTAAATCGAAAGATTTAATCAGGAGATGGTCAATGGTGTTTTTCAAACTTATTTTTGTTTCGTTGGTCGGCGCTGCGTATCTTAAGCAGCGCATATTTTATCCAAGTCTTTCCATATACGTTTGACTTTAACGGTTTCGTATAGGTATATGCTTTATTTTCTTCTTAGTATAAGAAACCTACTTGCTTGTCTTATTATTCGTTTATATTAAGGTCAATAGGCGTTGCTTGTGACTTCATTTTTTAACTTCGTATATATTTACAAGGAATCGTAATATATTGAAAAAAAAAACAGCTCAAGTTAGTTACAATACGTATCACAAATTTCATCAATATTTCTTTTGTATTATTGGAGATAGAAAAATAAAAACCCCCAAAATAGGCACTTTGGATAAAGTGAGTCTTTCGTTGGCAATCTGACAGTTGCAACAAAATACATAGAAAGCATACCATACGAAGGGATTTGCCCCTTAAGCCAGGGCAAAGTTTAGGTTGGGGAAGGGGGGGGGGCAGATCAAAAAAACACATTCGATGAATTATCTGGAAATATCCATCAGCGATTATATGTTTTTTTTTTACTAAACTTCAGATTGCCAACGAATGACTCACTTTTACCGGCACTTTTTCATAGTTTTTATTTTTTTTCTCCAATAATACAAAAGAAAAAATGATGAAATTTTTACCATGCATTCTCTATACAAATACACTTCGAATGGTTTTTTTTTTTTTAAAACAGGCACGATGTTTAAGCGAGCTTGATGGTTGACCTTAAGACACAAATTTATAAATTCAACGCGATTTGTTTAAAAAAACAATCATATAAAGAAATCCGTTAGCTCATATTTTCTATTTTAATCTCTTATGAAGATAATTTTTAATTATGTTTTACGTTAGTTTTAATTAAATTTAATTACCTGAGCTAAGCAATTCCCCTAGCCCTATATATAAATGTGTACTGTATTTGTCTTTAAAGTGGAAGTGGGGTGTTAATTAAGTCCAAGAGAATATAATTGGTATGAAGCTTCTTAATTAGGATTTATTAATCATTCAAAAATATTATTTTCTAACTTTATTATTAGAACAAGTAGTATGTTTGAAAAAAATGGGTGCTAATTTAAAATAAACCCTTTCTTTGTGATTCGGAACAGCTCGGATAGAGTGTGGGTGCTTCTACGAACGACCGACATGTATCCGGGCTGCATGAGTACAAGCACTCGCTCAGATGTATAGTTGCGAGCATTAGATGGAATCTGTAAATATCAAATCGATGATAGCTTATTCATGTTCTGAAATGAATTGTCTAAATCTAAAGTTGATTCCACATGGTATTTCCAAAGTCGACAATATATTTGTAATGATTATAAACTGGGGGTTGGTTTACCATTTCAAGTTATGCTGTTTTAGTAAACATTAAATATCGCAAATAAGACTTATATATCACACATAATGCTTGTAGCATGTATGGTATGATATGAACCATATTTTGATACGAAATTTAAAATTTTGTTAAGAAATTTAAATTTCGTTTTTGAAGCCTTAGGCAAACGTTATAATAAGACTTAAAGTATATGCAGATAGAGCAGAGTAGGGTGAAACTAAATTACCACATAGTTAAAACGCTTTCTGCTGTTGCTGTCATTAGACATGAAGTTCGTTCCACAATCCACAGGCGTTAGTACATAAACAAATTTGTTTACGAGGTTCCGCGCTAGCTAAGTATAATCACCAGCAAAAGCATTGTGTAAGTGTGTAACACCTATGAGCTATTTGTATAAATATATTTTTTGTATTAACCATAAACATATGTAGGTGCAGTTTTCCGTAGGTCTATGTCAAGTGCATCATGATATACAAATTAAAATAATATGATTACGTGTTGAAATATACACTGTAAAACGGTTGTTTTTTGAAAATAGAAGTAATTTATATTTATTATTGTATTGATATTGATCATAAAATATTTTCATTTTAAATTTGTCTAGGTATCTGATATCCGCGGTGTTTGTCAGTGAACTTAGTTGTAATGTAGTTATGTTATTTAAATAGTTTACTGATTCAATAAATCATCCAATTAATTCCAAGTAAAATTATTTTATTTGATATTAAAATTAAGTGCTATATTAAGTTATGACATATTTTGTAAATTCTATTAAATAAACATATTTTTTTATAAATAATAGTTTTAAAATAATTAAGAATTTGCGTCAAGGGAATTTGGTTTTTGACCTTCCAGTATTCGTTACCGTTTGTGTCATGCAATTTTACCAAGTTTGAGAAAATGACTTAATTTATAGTGTAAATTTATTATAACTAAATAAATTAGTGTAGATTTTAGTTTCGAGAAATATTAATGCAAAGGTATATTAATTTTTAACAGTGTATTTTGAAACAGGTATTATCTGTGATATAGTTTATTTGAAAACATAAAATTTTAAGACCTGATCTGATTATTTCGTAACGTTTGAAATTAAAGAAGAAGAAAATTGTATCGAGTATTTTCGAAAGCAAACGTCCTTGGCGTGCGTGGTCCCAAATTTAGAAAAAGTCTATTCTATACAGTAGGAATCCAGCCTATAAAACTTATTTACAACCATACACTTAAAAAGCTGAACTAAAATAATGAGACGAATAGCCATTTCTTCGTTATCTGTTCACGAGTGTAAATTATTACGAGCAACTGAACGATAACGACTATTTTCAAACACACACACAACAAACTAACTAATACACATATACTCACTAAAAAGCACACACTTCACACGCATAGATTCAAGAATAATAATATTACAGATAGAAGGTATTTGGTTTTAGTTTACTAGCCACAGAAGCAGTATTTTTTTTTTATAATTACTCGTAAAATAAAAAATTTCTTAATGAAGCCACCATAACTATTTTTTATTTGTTTATGGTATAAATTTAAATGCATTAAACAAAAAGCACGTCTAGTTATGGTGGCATCTGTAACTATTTCTTTGAAGAGCTTCCAATTCATTGCTAAACATTTCTCCTCTTTTTAACTATTATACTCGAGCCATATTCAGTTGCGAAATTAAGAAGATGAAAGTTAATTTAGAATAATAAATCATTGAAGACAGTGATAAATAGACTTTACAGCGCTCACTAAAAGAATAACGATGCATAATGGTTGAATAAATGGTTAGTAGTTGGACACAGTGTTTAGTGTGTGAGCAAAGTAGCATAATAAACAAATCATAAAAGTAAGCAATTAATAAATCATTTCTTCATTTTATACGTCGTTCAAGTGAACCGAAAAAAATAAATAAATGGTCTATCGCAAGTTTGTTTATTGTAAACTGGGAAATGACACAAATTATTAATTTAGAACTACTAGGAAATCAAAATGGCAAAATGGTAGTTATCATATTATAATAAAATATATCAGAATGGGTTTGTGGCGACAATTTAGTTTTTCGACATTTTTGGAAAATGACTTTTGAATTGAACTGTACCAATTTCGTTGTTTGATTTTGTGGAGCGTATAAGAGCTAATGTCAATTTACTTTTAGCAGATAATAGCGGGTGAACTTTAATCAACTGTGTTGCTATTAGAGATGCCGTAGAAGACTTAACGCTTTGTTTAATCTAGCACCCCTTCTGTGTCGTCCATTACTCGTGCACCCTGCATCATAACCACTCTTCGCCTTCATTCCATCTAATTGAATTTCTGTGTAACTTTCTACCCTTGTTGCTTTTAGATGCCATTTTCTATGGTTAAGGGGGATCATCGCTGATCAGATTATTGATTTATATATAACCTTTACGCTCGATTTAAGAACATTAATAAAAATTCACATTTTTACGCTGACATTTAAATGTTACAATAAATAATCATATAGCGAAAAAATCTACTTTTAGAGCGTCTTGCTACAAATTATATTTTTGGAAACTACATGATGTTAAAATAATGATGTTGCTATTTTTATTTTCTTGGACGTAGTACAAAAAAAACTATTGCAATTATGAGAAATCTAGAGACATAAAAGGTATATACATATGTGTGTGTGAGTGTAAATTGTTGGTGTATAAGTTTGTATTACGTATGTCGAAATAAAACTTCCTATGTATAAGCCAGAACGAATGGCTTATTTTGCTATATGGTATTATAATGTTTTAAACGTAAAAAATATGTAAGCACTACAGTTATAATAATTTGTATTGTAAAATAATTATATTGATACATACATACATAACTTCATGCCAATTCTCATCAAATAAAGTACATATAAAAATTGCATTTTATTGTAATGAAATGTATGTAATTATACATCTATATTTAACAGTGTATATTGTATT
Source organism: Nebria ingens riversi (assembly GCA_018344505.1). Lineage (NCBI taxonomy): Eukaryota > Metazoa > Arthropoda > Insecta > Coleoptera > Carabidae > Nebria > Nebria ingens. Next base: position 137,905 of record JADQWA010000028.1, on the reverse strand, counting down.
ATTTTTCTTTTGGTTGTCTGAAAATAATTATGGTTTTGAGAATTTTTATTCAAATTCCAAATGATGAATTTATGTATATCCAACTTCTACAGGTTTGATTTACGGTAAACATTTTACATAAATTATGTGTGACCGTTTTACTAGCATTTTTCGATATATTTTTTTTAGTTTTTGTTAACAAGTTCGTTTCAAAATGTTATCTATCGAGTCTGTTGGTTCATCAGCATGAGTTTGGCTGTAAATAACGAAATGTGATACGTTCATCTGAGGCTTTGGTGTGTGAGTTGGTGTTTATGAAATATGCATGAGGTGATGTATATAGAATGAGCTCGTAACAGCCGGTAACCAGAGAGTCTGAAACAGCATTCGAATAAAAGCTTCAATATTGTTGCTAAACACTTAGAGGTATTCATTAATTAACAATAACAATTTTTAAAAGTATTTTTTAATTAACTTCAAATATATTTGCAGGGATAAAATATAATATTAAGTACTTAAAAGTAATTATGTAACCTAAGAATATACTGTATCGTAATGAAATCCTATTGCCAACTAACATAAATGAAGAAAACTGTTAACTTTTTTCTTGAAAATTCATTTTATAACTTAAACGTAGTTTTTGCAAACCTATTCCTGCTTGAGTAATATTATATTTAAATCAAACCTTTAATACTGAAAAAACATTTCAAATATAGTTTTACCATCACTGCCTTTACCTCCATCTCAACCTCCATACATATGTGCCTTCGAGCCGTCGGCAAGCGGCATCCAAACCGCTATTACCATCGCATACCCCGGTTAAAACACCAACGCCGGTCCCGGGCCAGGTTTAGTAGACTCCCTAATGCCGAGGACCTGTCACTATAACTTATACGTCGCCCCTCCCGAATAGCTATGGCCGCTGTTCCCGTTTCGTACTGCGCATTCCCGGATTCAGTTTCCTATAGTCCTGATGGCCACCCACCCCTCTTGGTTTCCCTTGCCGAAGCATCCTGTCAGCGGATGGTGTGCCGGTGTGCGAGGGTTGTTTTTGTTTGCTTTGTCGGCGCCGACGGCCAAGTTTTACCATATATTGTTAAGGGTGGAATGGTGAATTTTGGCATCTGCAAGTTTAATTTTAGGTGATTAATCGATATTTATTATATTAAGGTATTGTTTGAAATGTGAGTTGAAATATTTGTATTTTATTTGTTTCGCATGCAATTTTTTGAAGATGTATCTTATGATGTATATATTGATATTGATGGCATAAGGTCTTAATATTAAACTGCTGCAATTTCAGGGAAGGGAGTTATATTTTATAATAGCAAATATTAGATTGTTTAAATTCAACTTTTATTACAAATTTAGATGTTTTTTGGATTATTTAGATGTAATGATAGAGTTGAATAGAGCACAATAGTGATATGTTTATAATATTGTTTCAAAATGTATTAAAGTTGATCGTATAATTAGACTTATTTCAATAAAAAAAAAGGTGTAATTAGTTTCAATTCACATTTAATCTCCAAATAGTAAATAAACAATATTTTTAAAAATACATATATTTACACTTAGTTTTGACAGAACTTATTAATTACGGTATAAAATAAATTTTTTTCTGGTATATCTATAAAATAAATAAATTTATAATAAATAAATATACCAAGTAAAATCATTATTTTTCCTAACTTGTTAGTGTAACTTTGCATAAAAAAGTGTTCTTTTATTACTTTTTAGCTTATGTACTTACACCAAAAATAATATTTTAATTAAAGATTACGTTTATCATTTATTTTTACGTATTTCTTTAAATCTATGAAAAATATACTTAATAATTCCTGGATTACATGGACAGGTTTACTACAATATGAAGATTTGTTTCTCAAATTTTAGATAAGCCAAATTTTATATGTTAAATACAAAGAGCATTAAAAGTGCAATTATTAAATTGTAAAATATAAGCAGGCCAGGATTAAATAGTGCGAAATGTGCTATAAAATAGACACTAACATAGTTATCATGCAATTTAAAAATATCGGTCAGTACAGCACTCTCATAATTTGGTTTAGTAGGTATAGCTACTTTTATTTGCCGTAAATTAAATATAAAATTAAGTTATATTATAGGACAAACATTTATTCAAATAAAATAATATTAAAAACATATATCACTTTTATTTACACATTAAACTTTAACATTGCATTAAAATCTTTGAGTATATAGGTACTTTTCTATTAAACTACCGATAAAGAGTAAATTATTTGAAATAAAATTTGTACGTAACGACCAAAAATAGTTTTAGAGTGACCAGAAAATTGTTGCAATCCAATAACAATTTGAATTTAGCATTTAAAAAATATCAATTCTTGAGTTAAAAACAGTTCGAATACTGAATAATATACTATCTTCATTCATATTATCGAAGTTCCTAAAGCGCTACGTATGATAAAAATAATAATATATCATATCCTCATATAAAACAATTATTGTAGTTATAGTGTAATTTAATGTTGTTTTGTACAAATATCTGTTTAGTCATTAGCCTATTAGCCACATACATCATGTCATTTTAAATATATCTGGTTGGTCATGAAAGTAGCCGTCTCCACAGAGACAAGATATTCGCATTAATTTTACCATTTGTCGTAAACCCATTCCGTGTTAAGTCGTTAAGTTATGAATCTGTAGTGTTATTAAATTAATTATACCCACCGTATAACTTGGTACTTTGAAATGCTGTTCTCAGTTCATATTCGAAAGTCATTAAATGGAAAATCTTTTTTAAAATTTTTAAAAAAATCTTTATTAATTATATGTGTTTTTCTAAACCTTGCGTGTTTATACTGAAACATTTTTTTATTGTGTTTTTTAAAGTTATTTATGGTAATTATAATGAGTTTGTTCTAGTAGAGCGATAATTGGAAATATTTTTCTGTTTGTAAATACAGAATTGATTTAATATCTTCGAAACAAAAAATATTATAATTACGAATGATGTGTCTGTGTATTATTAAAATATTTTAAAATTTGATTTATAAATACTAATTTTACAGTAACTTATTACAGTGTTAGTCATTTTAGTTAGCTACAGATTAAGAGAAAAGCTCAAAATATCAGCATATGTCTTCAAAGAGCAGTGGTTTTAAATTTGTTGCAATATAATATTAATAAGCATTATTTAAAGTTTCCTATTTACTTAGTACACGTTTTAATAAATATTTTTTGTTGCTTCAGATTTGGGTGCCAAGGATCTTCAACACCAATTACTACTTCAAAAAATGTAAGTGCTATTTATATTTCTACTCTCTCGAACAAATTACATCTTAAAAAATTTAAATAATTTCACGCTGATTTCTTGTTTTGAAGTGCAAAGATGTTTGCAAAAGACGAGTAGACGAACAAAATTCCTCGAAGCGTGTCCAAGTTTTTGCAACCCCTTACAACACTTCCTTATTGCTTTAAAAGCCCCGTGACCAGTTGGACAAGCGCTCTGTTTTATTGCTTACAATATTATATACAAACAAACACTGCATTGCTGTATGTGCAGCGCAGACAAGATAGTGTAAGGAAATATTCAAAACGGCAAAAAATCGTATGCATGGCCACACGGTGGCTTTAAAAGGGAAAGTTTGGCCCTTTTGTCAGTGGCGATCCAAGCCGCATTGCGGAGCTATATGATACGGAAGCATTGTAAAAATATACAACACATTCAGCAAAAAATCACAACCCGGCACAGTTTTTATTGTGTCTGTCTGAATCTGGTGCAACGTACATAAATATTTTCGAAATAAACTGATTTTAAAAGCATAAGCTGCCTACAGATACATTTTATTTGATAAAATATATAATTTTATTAAATAAAAGCATTCATATCACTTACCTATAATAAAGGTAATTATTTTTTCCCAATTATTTAATTTTTAACAAAAAAATAAATTATGGTACTGTCGATTTGATTTACAGTTTTCAAATTTACAAATATTCAAAAATAAAATTTAATATCGTAAATTCAAATATTATTAATTGAAAATGTGATATAAAAACATAAATAATAAGTAAAATGGTTTATATAAGGTGAGCCATCTGTTGGCTTCTTTATGAAGTGCGTGTTATTTCGACAGTTTGCAACACTGACTCGCTTGACATTGATAGATATGTAGTGTCAAACTTCCACGTAAGGATGTTTGACACTACATATCTATCAATGTCAAGCGCCTCAGTGTTGCAAACTGTTGAAATAAAACGCGTTTTAAAAAGAAGCCAGCAGATGGCTCATCCTATATAATAAGGAATACCTTACAGGATTTTTTAGTGTATACTTCTTTACTAAATATGTACACACGTTTTTAAAACCGCTGATAATCTAGTGAAGAACATATCTTCTTAGATTTTAATCTTAGCCGGAGATATTACGTTACACGGTCTCCTTATTTTTGCTACTGATGAGAACAACTTAGTTGTCGAAATATGTATTTAGCTTTTTCTAATACTTTGTGGTTTTATATTATTATTTTAAGTTAACAATCACTGAGTTCATGTTAATTTGTTAATAATTGAAAGTAGTCTGAGATGAATTAGATATTGTGTGTGTTTATATACATAAAACCAATGGTTTTGAAACATATCAGTGTGTTTGTGTCAGTTTGTCTGTCCTCAACGTTGGGAGGTGTAAGTTAGAGAGTGAAGCTTCACACATCAAATAATATAATTTCTGTTCAATGGTCCATGCTGGTTTACTAGTTCATGCATCGTAAATGCTCTGAAAAAGAAAAGGTGTTATTTAATCAAAAAAAATCTTGGATATGTGGTTTCTAAATATGAAATTTAAATAAACATCTTATGCCAAAATTAAAGAAACAAGTTTTAGTATCCGACTGAGTTTTACTATAACTTAGAAACTCCTGAAGTTAACCAAAACTAATGGAAGACTACGCCCAAACTGAACATGAGAATGTGTTTCACATAGCGTCTTACCATAAACAATACAGGACCAAAAACCAAGTCTAGCGGCATTCTGATGTCTGATGCTCTTGTTACGATTGGCTGAGACTATAAAAACACATGGACGTTTTCCCTTGCGTTGTGGAATCGATCCAGGCAACTCTGGTTTTCTTATCTTGCAGCCGCGCTGCTGCCTTGCCACACATTTTATTGTCAAGAAGACCACATAAGACCATCTCACTTTTTTTGTAATCTTTGTCTTGCTTTAACTCTTGCCTAGCCGCTAGTCTATCGTAAAAGACTATATAACAAAAACTAAAACGTTTTTACGAAAAAAAAACTCTACACAATCTGACATTTTTAAACGGGCCTTGAGATTAAAGTGATTCAGAATATTTTTTCTACCACTTTATAACAAGCCTTCAACATTCAAACTAGTCAGAAGACGCAAAATATTAACTTAGGCATTATTTTTTCGTTTCGAAACCAATTTATTTTATATTAATTTATATTTTAGTACTTAGAAAATGTACTTTCATTTTCCTGCATATGGTCGATGAACTCACATATTTTAGTGATTTAAAAATATTTACAATCATAAATCGTACATAAACGATATTAGAACTATCTAGCTGCCTATGAATTCGCTCTGCTATATACGATTTTATACTTCCGTGTTTTTATTAATGAACTAACGAATATCCATCAAAACTGATGTTGCTATAACTATTTAATAACTACATGTTTAGAGAATGTGCAGCTAATATCATGTAGACGTATTTTTCTCTGTTGGTTTGTTTCTCAAACGTATAAATTTATGGTTTCGTGGCTAACTCTTTCTATTAACAATACACACGCCTAGGTGTTGGATTTAATCAATCAATTATACAAAAAATATAAATACTATTTAAAAATATATATATATATATTACCATACTTAATTACTAAATTTAGAAAAATATACATTAAAGACGATTTTTAAAATTCAGTAATGATATATATATATATATATATATATATATATATAATATATATATATATATATATATATATATATATATATATATATATATATATATATATATATATATATATATATATATATATATATATATATATATATATATATCTTGAAACATATATAATTCTCTGAAATCATAACTTAGATTTTCTGTCATATTATATGTTATTTCCATGAAATATATTCGTATAATAAGAACACTCAAATCGCAACAAAAAAAAAACTGGAACTGATACGATGACAGTAAAATGACGATAAAGTGCGTAAATCGAGCGTTTTTATTTTCTAAATGACGGTAGGGAGACGCTGGTAAAATGGCGTATACAGAATTCCGCTCCACTAGTCATTAGTTGGGAAATCTAAGCTAAGCTGAATTGGATTTTTACGAGCGATTCACATGAGCCATCCGACAGACGCCGCTTTTATATTTTATTTTTTTCTTTTAGCTTTTTTTCTGTTTGTTCAGAATAGGTATTTTAATTGAACAAGTATGGCTGCCGCATCTGGTGAAAAATGCCAATGCTGTATAGGGTACAAGACATACCTTACTAATTAACAAAAATAATTTTTAATTATTAAGGTGCAAGTGCTTTACAAAAAAAAAGCGGATAATATATAGTATATATTACACGTTATAAATATATTTAGGGAAGTATTTACTTGCGGAAATAAATTAAAATCCAATTAATTAAGTTTGAATAATTGTGTTTCGAACAAATATTATTTTTCTTATACTATTTTTAATGGTAAATCTTACTTCAAAGTAAATCTTACGAAACCATGATAGATTAATTATTTATGGTTTAAACTTAATCTCTGTCAATGTTGCCATTTAAGTATACTAAAATATTACAATATGAAATACAATTTATATATTTAGTGCTGTAAATATATAAGACATATGTGGTGGCTGCATATGTCGTTTAAAATTTTAATGGCAGCCAAACTTAGAAAAAAAAATACCCCCCACATTTTAAAAACAGAAGTGGTTCGTTTCATTCTCACCACTTGAGAAATAACAAATTTGTAACCCAGTCTGTAAAACTATCCAGAAATGACTTAGGACCTCCCACAGGCCATCAGAAAACTTGAAATTTATCGATTACAAAATGTCCTAAATCTGTCAGCATTCACTGCGCAGATCAGACCCAGCATTTCTTTGTCTAACATGGCTACTTTGTAGCTAAAAGGCCATGTTTCATTTCGGGACTGCATTCTAGTATAAACGTGGCTCTTTTATTAGTCAGGATGTAATTCTCAGTTGAATGATTTTAGTGAAAGAACGACCCTTTCCGTTACTCATATTCCAAGGGATAAAATGTCAGGGAGTTATAATGTCTCAATTCCATTCACTTTACAAGATTTACAAGGGAGTATCATGCAATGATATTACATTTAAGTACGAAATACAATTTTAAATCTATTCATTTTAATAACTATGTGTTTTAATGCACTGTAAATTTAACAATTATTTTTTATTATTATATAATTAATTTCTGTGAAATAATATGTTTTTTCAAGGATAATTTTATATTACAATTCATGCATATATGTTTTACAGTGTAATAAAACATTTTTAGAATATTTTGAATTTATTTTGATAGTAAGTTACGAATAGCTTAATTAGATTAGAAAACAAAATTATATTTTGGGTGACAAATTTTCTGAGTGTTTTCACATAATTTATAATTTATGTTGATATAGAGAGGTGTGTTTGTTTGTTTGGTCGTTGTCTGAGTAAACAATTTTTCTTAGTTTATTTTATTTTGACGCGAACTTTTTTCACGCTATAATATACGTTTAAATGACACCGTCTCGCGGGACGTTATCGGCCTTTTATGGCGGTGATAAATTGAAAGTAATTGCGATCTCATCGGTATGCGATGCTCATAGAGCCTTGGCCTGGCCTTATAAGATGGCATCAATTTTGTTGACGTTTTAAATATTAAAAAAAGCTGCATCACTGCAGTTTCTTTTCTCTACTCCGGACACCAATTATGTGTTAATGTCAGCGCACTGGTTGAATAACCATTGAAATGTTGAACAAATAGTTCTTATTTATATAATTCCTTAAACGTTAAATTTATTCATTTTTAACTGATTAATTTTGTTAGTTTCAATTGGTTGTTATAGTTGTGTTAGTTTAACAGTTCAATCAATCAATCAATCAAGAATAAATGAAAATTATTTTATTTGGTTAGGATTTTTGTTTTTTGGTATAGAAAGTTAAACGTTTAACATTTTCTAAAATTGTATTTTTCAAAAATTATGAAAAATATTTGTTAGTTCAGTAATAAGCTATAAACAATTCTTCGAAGTAAATATAAAAATTCTAGATTCTAGTTAATGCGAACCATAAAACATTTTGATTTAATTAAGCATTTTTCTGCGGTGTTTCATTAAGTCGAACCTTATTCTCTCGGCTAATAAATAAATGTACGTTTCTCTCGCGGGGCAAGCTTCGCTACGTATAATTAGAATTCGGGCGCCACGTTCGCGTTGTTTGCTCGCAAATAACATTGCATGATTGTGGCGGGGCTCGGACAGGGTAAAAACGGCGTGGCCTGGGCAAAAAGAGATGTTTTATATGCGCCATCACGAGCCAAGATTTAACAACGGGTAACGGTGCAAAAGTTTTATACGATCAAACTCTCTCGGTCGTATCTCGAATCGTAAATTCGCGGCAGAGTGCCGCTCTGATGCTGTGTTGGTGTAACTTCTTTTTCTTTTTGTTACCGTGTGCAAGAACTTGCTTTATCATTCGTATATCTCATTAGAAAAATCTATAGCATCCTAGAAAGTCCTTTAAACATTTATTTGCTAAAAACAACCAAGACACCTTATCTAATTTGTATAGCGAGACTTAATTACGTCTGGCTATATAATACATATACAACATATAGACAGAAAATACGTTATACTTTTTGCTCCAACATAACAATATGTAATAATATGAATGACCACTTAATTAATTTTAATTTTGATATCTGCGAATATTTAGATACACCTGGATATTCATCGGTAAATGTACATAATAGCCATCGAGGTTTGGTAATAGTAAATATAGCGATGGATACAATGTTCATAGACTAACAAAGTATTGCAATTTGCTTGTTTGTTAATAACTAATCATAGTTGAACTTTACTAAAGCTGAGTATACTTATAGCGCTAAATTTCGCACTATATGTATTATTATTGTTTGGTTTAGTCTTTGTATTAGATTTGATAAATATGAGAATGCGGGGTCGTCCTCGGAATAAATGGATAAGTATGATTGAGAAAGAGTTGCGCGAAAGAAAAGTTGTGAGCAAGTGGAATAGAAGAGCATGTATGACGAATTTAATGAATTTGAATGAAGCAAAAGAAGTTAGGATAGAGTTGAATGGCAAAAGATTGTCAAGATGTAAATTTATGTAAATGTTTTTCTGCCACATTTGATGGGAATAGGCATGAAGTTTGGTATGTATGTATAAATAACTGTTAGAGTAATTAAAAAATAATTTCTCATCTTTGATTATTGCTAATTCATGTTGATTAACTAGTACTTTTATCAAATTTATTTTTATAAATAATAATTTTAGTGAAAGAATTTTAAATGTTATAAATAACATCATATAAAACACATTTAATTTATTTTATATCTATATATATATATATATATATATATATATATATATATATATATGTATATATATATATATATATATATATATATATATATATATATATATATATATATATATATATATATATATATATATATATATATATATATATATATATATATATATATATATATATATATATATATATACCTATATATATATATATATATATATATATATATATATATATATATATATATATATATATATATATATATATATATATATATATATATATATATATATATATATATATATATATTATATATATATATATATATATATATATATTATATATATATATATTGCTGGTTTTAAGATTTGAGTCTGAAGTGTCTGTAAAAATAAACTTAAACTAAAAAATCCTTCATGTTAGCGACTGAACATTAAGTATGAAAGTGAATAGGACATTTTGACATGATTGCTGGAGTGGAAAGTAGTCATTTGCTGGTTTATATGTCACTAACAAAAAATATTAGCCATTACATTATTGAAGCACATCCAAGCACAGAATGATGTTGTATATAGACAACATGGGCTATGAAAATAAAAATTTTGTCTCACAACATTTTAAGATATAGCACTTGATTGTATGACTCCATTATAGTGTTTTCTTTTTTAGTAGCTCAATTATCCAGGGTCAGTAATATGTATGTTTGTGTGTGACGTCACACCATACATATATGTTCTTTATTGCCTAAACTAATTTTACAACGATATAATAAAATAGAATTTAATAAAAACCTTATTTTTAAAAATTGTCTAGACTAAAACACGTTTAGAAACTATAATATTCAAACAATTTTTAAAATCAAACAAATTTGAAACACAATGCTGGTTTGTGTCACCGACAGCTCAAAGTTTGTCAAGAACAAAATCAAGATAAAAAACATTCACTTTTACCTTCTTGTGAGCACAAGCCGCTATATTAACACAAACAATTAGCACCAATATACGAAATTCCATTTACCATAGCGTCGGACAAGGGTTAGTGGGTCCTCAGTCCACCGCAAAGAGTTGTAAAGTGTGTCTCGTTTTCGGAAAATAAATCGGGAAGAATATTTTAAAATAGTGTTATCAACACGTTGAAGTATGTTGAATTGATAAGTGTAAACGAAGAAATATGTTTAGATTCCGGTATAATGTTGCTTTAAAAGTATTTTTTTTAAATGTGTATTGTAACTTTTTTGTTGTGACAAGTGATTTTTTTTTATTTAACTCTGTGAATGTGTGCTTCGTTATACGTAAGCTGTGATGTGTGTTCTCTATGTTGGACAAATTTATTCAGTATGTATGAACTAGGTGCAAAATAGATTTTTTTTATGGTTTATATTTGTTTAGATATTCTTCGAAATATTTACACTGGATGCAGAGACAAACAATTTTGTTTAATTCAATAGAATAGGTTTTTTCTACTAGTACATATTACTTATAATAAAAATAGTAGATTAAAGTATGAAGAAAATTACGCAAGTTCGTGTAGTTGTTTAACCATTTTTCTATTTATTTTTTGATAAATAATAAACCATAATATTTTTGTGATTCATATGGTGTAGCCATATTTGAAATCTTTATGTAAGGTCGTTCACTTCACGGTAAATAAATTTTTATTTTACAAAACATGTCTTAAGTGTTCAATAAATTTCAGGAAATTCTTTGGATTTTTTCCATAAAGGAATATTCTAAAAATATTTTACAGGGTAATGGTTTTAACTTTTAAGATATTATTTTTAAAAAATCAATTTTTGAAACTGTAACTGTTAATATTGAAAATCATTTAATTAAATACATCATCACGCTTGTACCACAAACGAGAAGCGTATATTACGTTGTGTTATCAGTAAAAATTGGTGTAAATCAATACTATTTTAAATGCAGAATTATGTAATATTATTGAAATGAGTAAACTTACATATGAAGGAACACACCGCATCGGATTGGCACTTATCATGTAATATTATTAAAATAAGTAAATTTGCATTAGAAGTCATGTTTTCCAATTATTTTTTGCAATGTAAGTACCTATTTAAGGAGAATTAGACAGATGAATAATAACGTAATAAAATGAATAAAAATTGTATATGCTAATTTTCATATTGAATTCATTAATTCTGAGAAATATTACAATTCTTGCTTTTCAGCACACAGATACATTGGGATAATTATTAACAGCAGCTGGCCGTAGCTTAAACAATTAAAAATAATCAAAATATCTAATTTATTTTCATATTTCTTTATTTTCGTTCGAATATGAACAGATGTCGATTGTAGTAAATATTTTTCAGAAATATTAAAAATAAAAATTTACTCAAAACGATGGTTACATTCTAAGAATAAGTTTAAAATATTTATAAATTGTCTATGATACTGTTGGATATGAAAGGAGGGTTTGGGTTCGTGTCCGAGTGGTGGCAGCAGGTGCATTATTATTATAATCCACGCCATAAAACGTCGCAGTGACAATTCAATAAAATAGTGTAATTTATGATGAAAGAGGGCTTTGAGATGGAATGTGGTTCTCGTTGGCTCTGTTGTGCCCCGCTGTAACAGCACAGCACAGCACAGCAGGATTCCTGCCACGACACGGCGAGAGTGATACCCAGACCGCTCCTTTGCCTTTGAGCCAAGATAACGGCGGCAACATCTCTTCGCTTTGGTTGCGTTCATTGGCCGCGGCCGTCGGAAAACCCACGCCCAGACCCGGTTGGTCTGGTTCTGACACTTTTTTCTTTTACAGTTTTTTTTTCAAACTTTGATTCCTTTCCAATTAGAATTGCTGTGGTTGTGATAGGTAGTCTTTTTTACGAGATACTCTTGAAGTTAAATATATTTTCATAATTTTCTTAAAATTACCAGAATTAAAACAATTTCATTTTGCATCAGCTTCATTTTTAAACGAATTCTACCTCATAAAGATTTCAAATTGCTCTAGGAATTTATAACTTTTTAGCTATTTTAAATGTTCATAGAAACCATTCTGGTCGCATATATTTTTCTAGTTTTTTATTTTCAGATATTTTTTTTGTGCTTCCAGTAACCAATTTTTTTATGTTTTTAAAAAACACGAAATTATTTTTGGTTTAAGAAATAATATGACGAAGCAAAGATGATTTTTTTTAGTAATCACGTGACTTTTACGTAACCCAAATTTGCAAATATATGAAAGTAAAATCGCTTTTGATTTTTAAAAATTCAACGAACATAAACAAACAAGTAATAAATTGAAAAAGGAATGTTTATAACTTAACATTTTGTTTGCAATAAAATTAACATTAAGGCAAGTTTGTATACAAACTATAAATAATCATATTCATTGATACATCAGTTATATTACATATTTATATTTATGAATTAGTGTAATTAGTAATAATAACAAATATTTATAAATATGTAAAATGTTTAAAAGTTCAAAACTTGTCTTAAGTAAACTTTAACACACTAATTGAGCACTAATTCTTTAAACAAAGTTTAAAATTAAATAGATATTTTGGTAAATTAAGTTAATTTGTACTTGTTAGCACACAGATTTTTGGACTTAAAACATCAGAATTACTTTTAGATGCTTGCATCTGCATCGAAATCACTTCAAAATTCTCTAATCTAAGAAAATATTTGGTGAATTTATTAACAATTTTGAAATTAATGTTTAAAAATGAGCATAGTAACCACCGTTATTAGTAAACATAATATCGGGTATATACGTTGCTTGGCAAAACACTGTTCGTTTATGTGATTTGTGTATGTACTGTAAACGTGAAGAAGTGTGAAACAGATGTGTTGGCGGCATTTCTAGTGCGTGTGCCGCTCAAACGCTGACGCTGTATTTATTTATGTATAGTGAAAACGTGCCGTCACAAATATTGACACAGTAAGACATAGAGACGTGCGTTTGACGTGGCTCTGCAACGGTCTGTACTTTAAAGGATTCTGTCTAAAAAATCATACTTCGTCTGTAAAAACGAATAACATGAAATTGCCCTCAATTTAGCCAATCTCTAAGATCCAAGGTTGTTTCATTACCAAGAAATTTTAATGATGCTATTTTAGATGCGTAAAACGCTACAATAATTATTTATAAAATGCAATGCGTAAAATAATACACTTTTTGTGCACATTCTAGTTAATTAGGTGAAATTAACGTCATTTTTAGTCCATTTTTATTAACAGTTTGTTTATGTGACTTTTAAATATATAAATGTATATTCATTACATTTAGAAACATATTTTGGAATATGAATGCGTTTTCTTGGGTAAAATTTTTAGATTTTTGCACAAAGTCTATTGGAATTTTTATTATATAAAGCAAATTTAGGTGTGTAAAACGCTGCAATAATAAAACTACAGATTTATATTAATTTTTACAAACATTCTAATCCTGAGATTTTTGCTAAATATATATTATTTTCTAATTTTGATCTATACTGTTAATTTAAATAAAATTATTTAAACTTCAAGTGAATTGACAATTTGAATCTATCGATATATTTAAATTAAGTATATTTTTGGAAATTTTAAACATTTTAAATGTTTTAATTTATAATTTAATCATAACAATTAACTAAACAGGTTTTCGGTTAAGTTCAAAGATTTATTCGAAAATACATTTATTTAATACACAAAATATATATTATTTAAAATAAGCACGCTAGTTTTCTTTAGCCATTCAAGAATTAAATCTTTTTGCATTGCGTTAAAAAAATGAACATCCTGTCCTTAAAAACCATCATTCAAAGACCTCTTTGACTTGTATGTATGTACTTATCTTAATATAAATCTGCATTTTAGCTTTATAGTTTTTTACAGTGCAGACTTACACAAACAAGAAAAATAAAACAAAAAAAGCTCAAGAAGCTGAACGTCTGTTATTATACTTTGTAGTAGCCAAGGGGTAGATAAACGCATGTAACAAAGACAACCGTATAGTTTTTTTAAATTAGTATAACAGAGAAAAGAAATACTCTTGCGCGATGTGGCAGCGCATAGACCTATCATATCTTCGTTTCCGATGGCGGGCGTAGCCCCGTCGATTGCCCTCACTGCATCAGTACGGCGTAGTATGATGGCCGCTCCGGTTATATTGTTGTATCAGAGATTTCGGCATTATTAGTTAGTTTTGTTCTAATTTAGACGATAGTGCAATATTGGGCTTTAATTTGTACGAATTCGCTTTGTGTTTCGTTTGTGGTGTAGTGAGTTTTTCGATTTTTGTTTGATTTTTTGGTGTCCCACTTCTGACCTTTTAGGGTAAGTTATTCAAATTAATAATAATTGCTTTTTTTATAATGTACTGGAACAAATTTGCAGGACGCGCAATGTGGCATATATAAGATAGGTTTTAAGTGTTGTATAATTAATATGGTTTAAATTATATGTCATATGTCACTGATTACAAGTGTAGTACGCTCGCTCATTTTTTATTAATATTTTTTATGCGATTCGAAATTGTTTATATAAAAAAATGTTAATTATACAGGTATATATTGTTCAAAATAGTTGTAATTTGATAGTTGACTGGTAATGCGAAGTTAATTTAATAATCATTTTGATTTGTGTTTTAGATTCATTTTACTACTCATTAAAATTATATTCTTAGTGTAAGTTCATCAGGAGCACTATTAAAAATGCGCTTTTATTAAACAAATTAACAATTTTAGACACTATACGATAATGAAAATAAATCTAAAATAGTATTAGTTAATTATTGAATAATGATTAGCCTTATATATAGCAAGAAAAAATAAATATGTAGAATATAAAGATATCAATAAATAGATATATCAAATCAAATAAAACAATTTAAAAGCCATAAGGTTAAGACTAATGTGTAAGTATATTTTTACTATAACTATAAATTTGCAATTAACAGTATTTTATGTGTACTTAAAATATTATATGGACATCATAACTTAATAATCAAAAGAAATTACAACTTATGGTTCTTGTTTTCAACAAATATTAATATTTTCAAATAAATTAAATTTGTATTGCTTATTAACCATAAAATATTAGATTTTATTTCTATGTTGTATTTTAAGCACACTTATCTTAAATACACTTAAGACTGAAGAAACATTAAAAATCGTAAAAATTAATTTAATTCCACCGGTAAAATATTACAACAATTATTATAAACAAGCATCATTTTTTCCAATTTACTTAAGCAGGGAAAAATATGAAGAATTTCACAGTACGTAAAATATAAATAATTCCGACATATATTATTAGGTGATTACATGTTAATTGTAAGTAGGCAACATGTTTAGCACCACAGGTAGTTTTAGACAAAATTGGTAGAGATAAATAAATAATTTATAATTATTGAAACATTTATCAAAAATACATTCATTATTTGCTCATAAATTTAAACATCATATCCGATTGATATAAAAATACAATCATTCATTAAATACATTTAATGAGGGTTAAAAAACGCATTCATTAGTGGTAATCCATAATATTATTGGTCCTCGTTTATGAGATAAATAAAATTCACTTGATTTTATTGCGTCCGTAATACTCAGGGTATATATATATATATATATATATATATATATATATATATATATATATATATATATACATATATATATATATTTATATTTATTATATAATTGTATATATATATATATATATATATATATATATATATATATATATATTTATATATATATATATTTATTATATAATTGTATATATATATATATATAAAATTATTATCAATTATCATTGCTCAAATGGCCCTAAGGGATAATCAAATTGAGAGGCACTTATGAAATTAACACTCTACAGTGAGTGTCTAGTATGACGTCATATGGGTCATGAGTGCTCTTAGGAAGCACTTTATGTAAGCGGTATGACTATAAAATCTACAACTAAACTAAAGTAACACTGGATTATCTCAAAAAGAGGGTAATATTCGAACTTCAAAATACCTGAAAAAAATATCTGCTATGTCCCACATTTAACTTTATTATACGTAGTAGGTATATATGTATGTTTAGATAGAATGGGTTTTAAAATATATATTTGTTTTAAAAATTACTATTATTTTTTTTTTCAAGTAAATACATTAAACAACATAAATGCTACAATATTTTGAATATTTTGCTATTATTTCAAACACTTTTATGCCTATATACGTACGTAACTGTGGAAACATAAATGAGATTTAAGAACTTTAGTAGCAATTTCCTTGTATCTACTACAATTTTTCAAACCAAAGTTTACGAAATTTTAATTTCTTTCGTTTCAAGTAAAACGGTATTTCCTGCAAATGCAACCGTTTTGGATATATTGCTGAAACGACAAAAAATAGTAAACATGCACTTCCGGTTTGAATATTCTTTTCAAAAATAATATGTTTTCTTGTGAGCCATATACAAATCTTAAGTTTAAAGTTTCATACACACACAAACACACACACACACACACACACATACGAATACATATACACACGACTACATACACACGCAAATACACACTCGCGCGTGCGCACACGAACACACACACACACGCGCGCGCGCGTTATTCCAAAAATAGTCAAACTCTATGAAGGGAAGGTCAAAAGATGTATTTCCGCTAAAATATTGATATCGATTTTGTCAAGATTTAAATCTTTATAAATTACTTAAAATACTTAACTAATACACTTAAAATACTTATATATTACTTACTTACTTAGATTAAAAATGTGCCCTAAAATGTAGTTTTGATTAAATAGCTTTATGAAACAAACGCGTAAAATTGAAAACTAACTTACAATGCATACAAGAAAGTCACTCAATTACTATCAAACAAGCCTCATTCAGTATTTTGAGATAAAATTACGAAACAAAATTTATTACACTTATTCTATGAGTCTATAAATAATATATTTACTGCAGCTATAAATAAACTTTTATTTTAAATAAATTTTAACATTTCTAAGGATGCAAGGTATACTTGTGCAATCATTGATGTATGGGAGTGAATGTTGGGTCTGGCAAACAAAGCATAAAAAAGCGTGTGACTGTTGTAGAAATAAAATATTTAAGAAGCATTTCTGGAGTATCCAAAAGAAACGTGGGTGTATGTCGAATGAAAGATTGACGAAGTAGATTTACGTTGTGAGTAAATGGAATAGAAAAGCGTGTATGTAGAATTTGAATGAAGCAATAGACGTTTGTAAGGATAGAGTTGAACGGTGAAAGATTGTCAAGATGTGAATTGATGTAAAAAGGGTTTTTTGTTGTGTATGTATAAATATATTAATTATTAATATCTATGTTGTTGTGTTAAGCATATTTGTACAGCTGCCCCAAAATATGTTTCTTTAGTCTATTTTTAACGTATTTAAGAAAATGGTAATTTGCGATATAAAACTAAAATAATTTTTAATTATTGACAATTGGTGAAATATTTTCAAAAGTTTATTGACAAAACTATTAAAAAATAACAAATTTGTTTTCAAGGTTTTCAAGTACCTACATAGGCACATTAATATCAAACAATTTATTTCTTTAGCGATATGAACACCTGGATACCTTCAAATATATGTGACCTATATATTACGACACATTTTGTTACAATAAATAATTTTATTTATACATTAATAACAATTTCACTGGAATATAAAAATATGTTTTAAAATGTTTAAAAAGAAGGTAATTTCATCATTTAAAAGTGTATTAGTATATACTTATTATTATAAAGAAAATGTGCATTACTTTTACTAATTACTGAATTCAAGATTGATTATTAATCAGATTTTCCTATTAAATTTCATGATATGTAGTAAATTTACATAAATGATGAATACTAACTCTGTACAGTGATATAGAATGACGGTGTTAAAATGTGTTAAAATGATTCTTTGTGTTAGTATTACACAGGTCGCATATTAAATGTTTTAAAGCTATTCACATGAAAGTTACAATTATCACGTATCTCTCCATTTTAAGTTTAAAAGTGGATCAGCTTATGTTTTACCGATTAGAAATGTAATATTTGAAAGCGTGAATTCTAAAGAATTCTATACAAGTTCATAATAAGATAAGTACACATTCCTACAAGTGTACTTACATATACTTATCTTCAAACCATGATGCAATTTCTATTTGCAAAAGTAGGTAACATTTTCTTTATAATAAATATTCATTAGTAACTAAATCTATATATGGGTAGGTATTAAGAAATACATAAAAACACCCATCAATATTTAATGAAAATTCTTGTATATTCTTGAATTAATACATGTTATTCAACAATATACCTAATCGAATGAAATTAATTTTAGTTCATATAATTTTACATTTCTCCTCTCATATTATAACACGTACGATTCTATAACCTATCATCTGTTATAGTAACGATTATTTAAAAGTTTACAGTTTCAATCACTGAATCAAGCTTTATCATTTAATAATTTATTCGTAACTAATAAATATTGACTTTCGTAATATAGTACCAGTGAACAATGTTGATATAAATAAAGAAAATATTTCTTTACTAGTTGGCTATATCAATCGCTGATGGTTAAAAATAGTTAAACGTAAGCAAAGGTAAGCAGGAGTACCATCAAAAAAATATGGTCTTTTATTGTTACTTACAGTGTTAATGGGTCAATAAAGACAAGTTATGTATGTATGTTTTTAGTACCAGTAGTAGCACGTACTAGTAGTAGCTTATAGTAAGCAATAAAGTATAAATCATACAGCAAGTTATCAATTTAAAATACCAAAAATGTTTACGCTGCTTAAAAAGTATGAAACAGTACAACATTTGATATGGAGGATAATGTGAAATTATCAACATAGTTGTAATGATTTAATGAAATGAGATTTGAAACTATAATATTACAGTTATTTATTATTTGTTCTTTAAGTGCTTTAATGTGCTAAAATATAGATTAATATTAATTATTTTTCGATTTAATTATACTGCAACACATAGAAAATGGTTGCAGAAGTTGCGTTTCTATGAATTGAAATAAATCATTTTCTGTTACATTATAAATATTACAATACAATCTTTAAGGGGAAATAATGAATAAGTGAGCAACAATGACTTATTGGTACATGTCATTTCTAATTTTTTTTTCATAATTTCACACACTTCACAGATAAATCAATAACGAATTTTAACAATCACGTTTCGTGTAAGGTTGTTGTTGGTTAAAAACTATACAGTAAATAGTAATTAGTCTTTGGCAAAACCTTGAAAACGATCGGCATTGTTTTATATTGTTTTATAAAATGACATTTCGTCATATTAGAATAAAAATATTTACAATAATAATATATTTATCTAAAAAGATACCTAATTGCTGTCAATTAAATATATTTCTTTTCGTTTAGTATAATAGTGACGAGTCAACGAAATTTACTTTAGAATTTACGATTTCTTTGTTTTCGTTACAATTTAACAATATTTACCATAGCAATACTATAATTCATATTAATGCGTATACGTCGGATATCGTGTGTTTGCGTAGCGATGCCAGTGCAAACATATATAATATACTGAAAGGCTACTAAACTACATAATAATATATTTTATGACGTGTTTAGAGCCGCGTGCTAACTAATCGTTCATTTAGTAACCTCCTTCACTTTATGGACACCCGTTTATATTGTTTTTATTTGTTTTTGAAGTGGTTTATATTACCTACCTTTAACTTACCGGAAGGTTACACTTATTTACCTTCAAATTTAACTATACAAACAGAAAAAAGAGATCTTACTTCGTTTCACCAACAATTCATTTCGTCGTTGTTTCTTTTGCGCGAAGCTCTACTATATTTTATATTATAATTGAAAATATACATGAACATAACTACTATTAAACATGCAAAATAAAAATAAAGAAATCCAATTTTCATATGTATATATAATTATAAAAATTGATAAATATGCTTAGGCGAAAGTTACAACTAAAGCTCAAATGTATGAAAATAAGTATAACAATTTTATATCATATATACTTAAGCTCTTAGTAAATAAAATCTAAATCAAACGTTCAAAAATTCAATTTCGAAACCTAACCTCGATGTTTCGTATGGATCCATACAAAACATCGTATTGCGCATGCCTGCGCCATGATTTTCTTGTGACGTCACCAAATCCAACATGGTTCCCCTGAAGGGCGTTGCTTAGCAACAACGTTTCCTCAAACATTCCCCTCATTGTACACGCCCATAACACTAAATGCAACCAATCATTTTAACCGCCCCACCATGAACAAGTACTTCTTCCCGCCTAAGAGGTGTTATTACTCTTGAGTAGGGGGTCGGATCTCGTTCGTTATTGGTCAATAAATTATAGACTGACGTTTTTATATCATAAGACAAAGATAACTATACGACAAATTTCTTAAGTGGGAGGGCAATTACATAACCTGTACGCCGAAAAGAGATGGGTATATATTTGGATTAGAGATGCGAGTTTGTTTGTTGTTTGAGTGAAATGGCGTGTATTTTATAGATAAGTTTATTTTAAGAGAAACAGAGATGTGTATATGTGTGGAATAAGAGATAGGATTTTGGTATTGTATGAGCGAGATAGTTATTTTTGAAATACGTTTATGGTTTGTATCAAATAGGAGGGGGTATTTTAGTTCAGGCATTTTTCTCTAGATGTCTCTACCACGAGTTATATAGGTTTGAAACAAAACTAAATAATAATATAATTTTTGCCTAAATGAATTATTAAAAAATATTTGCATAGAATTATGTAAATTTGTATTTATTTGTGCTGATTATTATGTAAACTGAGATCGTTTTCGTGATATAATTGCCGAGTAATTTGTTTACGATCATATTTATGTAACCATTATGTCGGCTACAATTAATTTATGCGCTAAAATTGTAGAATGGTTGTAGAATTTACCAATTACCGCTTAGGTAGTTTACGAGTCGTTGTTAACCTCACACACTAATTGTTTTGTGATTTACGTTTCTTTATTTAGCTGGTTAATGAGATATTTAAAATAACGTTTTGCTAGGCATTTAATACACAATTTGATTCAAAGAGACATTGAGATGTAAAGCAGTGGTTCCGCACGAGATGTGATATGTTAAATTTAAAATAAATTTACATCTGCTTTAGTATACGTGGGGATGTGAGGAGACCAGCCACCTAAATGGTTAATAACCACTGCTTTTTCTAAATTCAGTTCAGCCTATTTTAACAGTTAGAAAAAACTAAAAATTACATCTATGTTAAAGTAAAACTGTAATTGCAGAATTGTTTACGTGTTTCGTATACCTTTTTGTATAGTCGAATTTTACCGAATTTGCAACTTTCTTCATTTATAAACTACGACATCTATGATTAGAAAATTAAAGTTATATGAGCTACACATATTCTACGCGTGCTACACAAAATACAACGATTTGTACTCGTACTCTAAGGAAGATTTTCCCTTATTTGAACTTATCCCCCTATACAGTACCATCCACACTAAGGGTTGCTATTGATCTTCTTTTCGTTTTAGTTCAAGCTTGCTCCGCAAGAGCGCTTCACTCTGCTTCAAATTTAGTTAGTTATATTTTTCACAGAGGGCTTCCTTCAAAATACTTAATTCTTGTAATATTTCTATATATATCTAAAATAAATATTACTCTGTACATTTTGCTAAATATATTAACAATTGTTTTGCTTTTATTAATCAAAAAGTTAAAATATGGCAATGGTTCAATTAAAGTAATAAAGCCTGTCTGGCAATTACTATGCGAGATTTTCAACCCATTTATTATAACATAAAAGTCACATTCGAAAGAGGCTCAGTCCTTAATTATATATTCATAAACATGTTAATAATTAACAGTTATAAAAGAAACGTTAATATCTTTAGTATTATGGGTGGTCTATGGTACAAATATTTTTATATTTCTAAAACCTTGAGACAAAACTATCAACAATTGACAACAATGTTAAATTATATATTGTTATCTATGTATAATGAAATATTTTTTTATTTATAAATTATTTATGTGATTTTGAATACATTTGTAAATTTTAATTTCGAGATAAACATATACGTCTGTATCTAACTTATTTATAGATTGATCGTTTACCAGATTTAAAAAAAATAGTTTATAAATATTTTATTTTATAAAATAACACACATGGCACTATAAAATTGTGATACGATTTAACCCTTTCAAATGCACTGTCCGGGGACACGCGTATTTAACTCACGCCCTTTATGATAAATTGATAGGGTTGATTTATGAGTGGATCATACGATTGTTTTAATAGGAGCTTCGCCACCCTACCCTAACCGCCGTTCAATGGCTACTTTAGTAACTCAACCCTAACTTAAGCGGTCATAGGGTGGACAACGGTCTAGAAATCTATTCTCAGTACGAGGGGAGTATTTTCAATATAAATATACATTTCAAAGAAATGCTGTACTTAACGTTGGATGGTGTAATTTTACAAATATAATAATATATCGTTGCCTATTTGTCAAATGGCATAAATATTATAACATGTGTACATATATGCGTATAAGTTGTAAAGTTAACAGGCACATTAAAATGCATTATGAGTTCGTGAGCGCATCATAAGAAGTTATGCCGTAAAACTTCTTTGTAAACAATATTTATTGCGATTTTACAACCTGTATTGTCTTTGTAAAATGATTACTTTGCATTTCAGCCCCAATCACTTTGTTACCAATCCTGATAATAACTATATATTGTCTCTAAACTGAATTACTTACAAAAATTATCTGCAGTATCTTGCACTGTACTTTCTTATACGTATTACTCATATTTTGTTTAGATAGGATGGATATTATAATATAAAATTTAAAAAAATTCTAGAAAATATAATAATTCATTACGTTATATTAGAAATATTTTTAGTCTTCAAATTTTCTAAGAATTTAATAAAATATTTATACGTAATATTTTACTAACCTTTTAAACACTTTTACACTAAATCTATTTGTCATAAATATAATTTTTCATACCTACGTAACCATGGTAACATAAATAAGACATTTAATAACTTCAATAGCAATTTTCTTATAATTGGTACACTTTTTGAATAAATTTTTTAAACAAAAGTTATGCATAATATTAATATCTTTTATTTTGAATATTTTTATATTTGCTGTAAGTGCAGCCGTTTTAGAAATATTTTAGAATCCGCTAAAAGTAACTAAAGTAAACATGTACTGCTGATGGTTTGAATTTTCTTTTCAAAAATAAGAAGTTTTCTTCCGAGCCATATACACATTTTAAGTTTAAAGTCTCATAAATATAGCTTTGACAGTTTTGACTGTAGAGCAATCACACACACACACACACACACACACACACGCACAGACAGAATTCTGAAAATAGTCAGAGTCAACTCAGGGAAGGTTAAAACGAGTATTTCCGGTATGATTACAATACTTAGGTACTTATATTTCGCATTGCGTCTATTTTACTCAGCATTAAATAATTTGTTATTCGTTTAAAATCGAGAGAAAAACTGTACGCATATCTAAACAATTCACATATTTAATAATAAATACCCGCGTATCATCTAGTCAATTTCATATATTAAATTAATCTTATTTATAACGCATCGTAGATGAATGGAACATTTATGAATCCACACTCACAAAGACTGTTTTAAATCTATTTAAGCACCGCCGTTGGTATAACTTCATAACCCTTTACCCTATACAATTTAACGACAAGGCCATCCCTTTCGAGTAATGACACCAGTAGAATTGCATGCGCTTAAGCCAGGGTTCATTAGTAACTTTCTACGTTCCTCAGCAATCGTTAAACATACAAAATTCGTACTCTAAATTGTCGAAATACTTTAGAATATATAGATACGTTATACTTATATACAGACTATTAAGCTGCACATATTAAGTAGCGCAGAAAATCACATTTATTTTATGTGTTTTACTGTAAATACCATACAAATATTTATGGTGACAAATAATTTAAAATTAATAGACTAAGTATAAATAAGTTCAAAACAAATTTCGTATTATTTATTCATATATAAATTTAAAAATAAATGTTTGAAACATAACAAACAAAGCTCAAAAAAGATAATGGAGCAGTTAAACCATTATAATTCAGTAAAATAAAATTAAATCTATCGAAGTTATAAAGTGTAGTCATAGAATTAAATAATTAAACAAGATTTTATCCCTGGGAAATAAATTGCAGTGTAGTGGCGCCATAAGCGGCAGATAATTAAACTAGGTAGTAAATAGAATGGTTAGGTCTTGTTGGTTTCGAGTGCCGGTTGACGGTATGTTAGACCGTAAGATTATTAAAATTTAATTTGTTTAAACACAGAGTTGGTTACTGAATTAAACTTTGCAACTATATACGGAAGCATCACGCGACACGTTAGTGTAATGGGGCAGTTAGTTAACGTTAGTGGAAAGTTTAGTGGTGCCCGTTCGCATGGTAATAGCTTACTAATGGATTTATTACCAGTGCTAGGTTGCACTTGGTTATATTATCAGTGTACCTAAGCAGTTTAAAAACTTTTTTTTTGTGTATTTCCAACAAAAAAACAACAACGTTCACAATCCAAAATATATAAATTAATATACGAATTATAAAGAAGATGATTTCATTTTAATTATTCTGTAACATAGTTATAGATTATTTCACTATAGAGTTATAGAAATTTAATAATAATTTCATGTTTGTTTTACGGTTGTGTATCATTTATATTAATAGATTAGTTAGAAACATTGGAACAAAATTGAGCGATGAAGAAAATAATAAAACGACGGCCACTATCAAAGTGCTTAAATGGTGCATGTAAACAGAAAGTATAAATCGCAGAGAGAAAAATAGTTGGTTCCATCTCGTCTGTCTGTATACTTTCAGTGTTATCAAAGTTTTAATTCGCAAAGTTTAACGTTCACATTTTATTGCTGCGCGCTTCCGCTAGGATCGCTCGCTGAACTTTTTAAACTAATTTATTATATAAATGGTGCGAGCGTGCTGACTTCGCAATAAAAACAAATCTTACTTCAATTGGATCCGTTTGACTTTGAAAACGATTTTGTAACAACATCAATCGTATTTTTTGAAAAATTCTAATTGGCGTATACAATTATGGTTAAGGATTTGATCCCGAGCATAAAATAAATAATCGAATTCTATTAAAATGAAACCTTGGAAATAAATTTGTTTCTGCAACAATACGATAAAACTTACATATGCGTAGTAATGTTATCAAACACTGAAATGTCAAACCTATATAGATAGCTATACAATATAAACCACCTACGTATAATCCGGCAACCGTAAGCTACTTTATGCGGAGGTGTATTTATTACTCGCCAGGAATTGATTCATTGTACATCGATTAATAACTCATACTAAATACAAGTGGGAGAAGTATTGCTGCATCCGGATAAGAAAAGAAGAAGCAAATAATCGAATTTAACCAATTTTCGTAGAGATATTACACAACATCTTAACACATAACTTCGTTGTTTACTTCTCATAAATAATATAACGTTTACAATCTGTCTTAAAATTGCTAATAGTTGTGTTATTTCGATTGTTTCGGGAAAGGTAATCAACTAGAATAGAAATAAAATTATGTGAATGAATCTGTCAACTTACAAATTTGATTTAAACTCTTAACGAATCAAACTTGTATGTTATGGGATTCTAATTATGTCTGTTTTAGATGGATTAATGTTCACGCACTTCAATATGAAATAATTGCAAAATCGGTAATCTTTGGTTAACATTACGCTACGATTCATCTGTGAACGCTGTCCAGAGTTGCATTAAATTTATGTTCAATTTCGCTCATGTTGACAACTTTAAACTCCATTAAACATCGGTAATCGACCCATAAACTTGCTTTATACTATCAGAACGCTTGCTCATTCAAGCGTTCATCATCCATGGATGTTTCAATAGCAAAAAATAATGAAAACATTTTTTTTTATTGTTACTGTACTTTAATGGCGATTGGTTAAGATGAACAGAAAAATAAAACCGTGTTCATCAGAAAATCTTATACATTCCTAATTTTTCATTACCTGCGTTATATATATATATATATATATATATATATATATATATATATATATATATATATATATATATATATATATATACATTCATACATATGTGACTTCATGCTTATTTCCATAAAATGGGGTGGCAGAACACCCTTTATATTCAATTCAATTATTATTATTATATAGTACATACATAGAAATATTGATTGAGAGAGACAATATTTTGGTTTTCCTAAGATAAGTAAATATTGTACTACAAAAATGTGGTTATTAAGCCAAAATACTAAGCGGTCAAGCAACTGAACTTTTCGAATGACCATTCTGCCAAACTGTCCTTATTTCTATATTATTAATAATATTTGTCTATACAATTCCTCGTCTTAACTAATAATGTTTAGTAGTTTAGCTTTTAGCAGTACTGATATAAATAAGTTTCGAATCGAAGAGTATTAAAAAAACATTGCATTGTCTTACACTGTAATTTTGTATACGTAGTAAGTATATTTTGTTTAGATAGGATAAATATTAAAATGCACAATTTTAAACATTCAAGAGCATGTAATACTTTAGGCTGTAGAGCGTTGACACACACACACACACACACACACACACACACACACACACACACACACACACATACACACACACACACACACACACACATACATACACACACACACACACACTCACACACAAACACACACACACACAGACGTCATTCCTAATATAGTCGGAAACGATTCAGAGCAGATCACAACACAAAGGATATTTCCGTTAAAATCTCGATGTTTACAATTACTTCGTATAAGAAAGTAAAAAAATAATAATTATACTGCGATAGTCCTTTGGAAGAAAATATATTTCTCACACCCGTCAAATATATTCAAATTAAACCGCAACAAATTCCTTAAAAAGAAGACCAAGGTGACTGCGTGATGCTCCATTGTATTCAGTTCAGCTACCTGCCGTCGGCGTTTCTTAGAAAGACCAACAACCCCGCGAGACCATCAAGTTTGGGCTTTTGATGGACAAGTGACCGCCCATTCCGCCATTATTTCCTACACTTGTGCGTGTGTACGTGCGTGTTTCTACGTCTCTAACCCTCCCGCAAAAACCTATTGGTATCGACATTGACAGTCAAGTGACAGTACACACACACGCGCATAAACACACACACACACACACACACACACACACACACACATTTGTATAGGTCTGTTTCAAGAATCAGACTTCTTATCCTCACTTCCCTTATCTCCCCCATACAGCAAGAGGTCTTGTACTGGCTTGATATATTTTCAGTCTGGCCCGTAAATAACTTCTTAATAAGCTGCGACAACTAATATATTACAGGGATGCCGGTGGTGTGGTAAGGAAATGGCTGGTGTTGTGAAATAAGATATAATTTTTGTACAAAAAAATATCTACCAGACTTAAAGAATTCGTGATGATAAAAATCAAGAAACTTCAGTATTTAGTGAAATGTTCACGAAATTTTTGACAAAATCTATAAAATGTATCTTGAAAATACGTGAGATATTTAAATATTAATCCACTCTTAAAGTTTTAAGATTCAAGTAGATTTATTAGTTAGTTAACATTTCTTTTCATATGTAAAGTATAATTGTTATATACATATATATTTTGACAGGCTATACAATCTTTAAAATCATAGATAATAAACACGTTTATCTATTACACTTACATATAATTCCCGTGCCGAAGTATTCTAAATATTGTCGTAATAAAATTAAATTGTGCAATAAAAGTAAGACATTTCGTACCTTATAAATTTTATTTGTTGAAATATAAATTCAACAGCTCACCAAACATGCAGGGGACTGTATTTATTTTTCTATTTCCCAGTAGCCATTTGGGGCGGGTCGCTCAAAACCACCCTTGTCTTAAGAACTCTAGATAACTAGGGGCTGTTGAGAATTTCGACCTTATTCCACTATGCATAAGAGTGGTTTCTATTGAGTTAACAAGGTGAGAACACATTGAATTCGATGTGAAACATACCTGCTTATCTGACGGCTGTTAAATATCTTTCTTATGCCCTGATAGGGTGACTTTGAACAGCCATGAGTTATAGTCGTGTGCTCTGAGGACCTCAGTTCTCAGGCAAACAAGTAGGCCTTGACTGTTTGTATAATTTTTGTTGGTAATTTATTTTTTTAAATACAATACCGTCTCGTAAATTTGTATTATTTGTCAACATATTTTTTACTTTTACTGTTAATCTGCATTGGTATTAAATTGTAGATATTTTTATTCGTTATTAACTCTAATTTATCTATAAATATATTAGTAACATCTACGCTGCGACAAGCTTAAAATTGTGTAAAAGCATCTAATGTGTTTTCAGTTTTTGTTGTTTATGTTTTATTCACACCCTAGCATTATCTGAATATTTCATTATTTTCACAAGAAACTTTGTTTGCGTCAAGAAGCTTTGAACGTTGTTAAAATTCAAACCTAATTTTGCGAGGCGTCGCCTTGCAAAAAAGGCCGGCGAAACTTTTTCCCTTTTTCATAACATTATTCATGAGACCTTTCGTTCCGTACGCGAGTTGTGAAGGAGAACCCGTGATGTCATTTCCTGTTTGGCTCCCTCGGGAAATATCGTACGTAATCGGATTTTCTCGTCTTGCTGCAGCACGTCGCGCTTTTCTTATAAATTTAATTAAATTGGAGAGAATCGTAAAACGGTCGAATGTCTGCGCTATACCACTGTTATTTTAAATTACATCACTATTTTTACAAAAAACGAACTACATGCACGTCTGAAATATACCTAGAATTATATTTAAATGCAAAACCCTTTCAACCGTATATATCTAAAACATATAGAATGCTCATCCCAGAAATTCTGTTACATTTATTATATCACAATTTTGTGAATGTGTTATATAGTCACGTACAAGCAGAAAGAAAAATATATAGCGAAATAAACAGGATATAGATACGAAAAAGATGAAATATGGCGGTTCTTTCGGTATTAAATATCCGAACCATTTCACCCACCATCCGCTTGTGCTTCGCATTACTGATGCTGGATCTGGAAGATATACGGCAAAATAGATGCACCGTGAAATATGCATGTTTTATGCCACGGGAAGAAAAAGTTGCGAGGGTGTGGTTTGAATTTATGGGACATGCATCGCAAACTTCTAAAAATAACTTTAAAAAAGAAACTAGCAATGGCGAGAAATATATGTTTAATCAATATTCTAAGCAATCATAGCGCAATAATGATATGTTAACAACAAATATGTTGGGGTTTGTTTTACTGTTTAAATTTACTTCAAAATTATTATTTTTTTTTTTTTTACGGATTTTGATATTATTCTGAAAAAATTATCAAATTTATAGATTTTAAATCGTGAATTTACATTTTTTTAAATATAACTCCTACATATAACTTCTGAAGCATAAAACCTATCAGGTATAAAATGTGAACCAATCTTATTAGATACCCACACAATATGTATACCAAGTTTGGTTAAGATCGGTTGCTTATCTACAAAGAAGAAGAAGTTTTATGAGCGAGCGAGCAAGTAACTAACATCTACGTTTTCGATGTGTTATACCATATTTAGGAATTAGGACACATAAAACGAATTTTTCTATGTCGAACTAAGAAAATATTTATCTTTAAACATTTATGTTTAATTGTATATTTATAAGCATTAACATTTTATTTATCAATTTGTCATTAGATTATTAATCAAAATTTGCATTGAAATGTAAATTTTTTTCTCTGATAAAGTGTCTACTACAATATTTTCCATAAATGTCCAGTTACTAGTAAATTATATTTCAAAATCTTCAATAATCCTTTTTTTATGAAATTGGTTTGTCAATAAAACATAAAAATAATTTAAAAAAAGTTGATGTCGCGGTTTGTAAAAATACCAAAAATAATTAACTAAATTCCGTAACTGTTCAGTGAACCGATATGTTATTCTTTTATAGCAATCTCTTTCGTTTTCTGAGTCTGTCTCTCTCACTATATATATATAAAGTAATTTGGGTCATCCAGGCCATATAACAGAATAACGTTTCGTATAGCAGAGCTATAGGGTAAAAGCAAAAAAAAAAAAACGTAAAGCAAAATAAAATTGTTTTTGCTGAAGGAATGCAGCCCAGCAGAATTAATCGGTTTGTTTTTCTCATGTGAGTGTGTCCGAGACATTTGGACATGGAACTATAAAAATGAGGTTGGGTGCAAGCTCAGAAAAGCTACGACAACGTTCCGACGGAATTGGTTCACGTTTCTGCAGTTATTTTATAACTGAACTAGCATCGTTTCACGTTTTCTCGTTATACGAAAAGATTTCTGCTTTTTTTAATCTACGTTTACATTACGCTTTACTAAACATTATTTTTTAATGCGGCATTGACAAAACCCCTTTAATTTCAAACATAATATAAAGTGCATCGTACATTCATTGCAATGTGACGTCATGCATGCAATAAATGTGTCTTCAAACTTGTTCAGTTGCAATAAGAGTGGAAAACGGGTGCCAATATTATATTTAGTAATTATTTTTTGTGTTCTAATGTACAACAAGATTTACTTACTAAATACAGCGCAGTAATTGAATATTAGTATTTATTATAAAAATGAAAATACTATGCATTAAATAGTAAAATCCATGAATTAGAAACTATATATTATTACCACGTATATTTCTCATTAGACCTTACTGCTAGTGCGTGCAGCAGTTTCCTTTACTATTTTATGACGTCACGCAGCAAAATAATGCTTTCTGGAGGAAGTAGTAAAGTACTGCATGTCTTCTCATTACTTGCCCTGGCGTTTTAGGCTAAAACTAGGGTTAAAAGGCGAACAAACGGAAATGGATGGTACTCATCAAGAGACAAGTCGAGTTTTCATGACGAGCAGGAACTTTCATGAAGTACTATCATTATTTAGACACGCCCCAAAGTCTTGAGTGCCATGTCATGGAAGCAAAAGTAGTAACATTTATACAATCGCGTTTCAATATGAAAATTAACAATACAAACCACTAATGTAGTCTAAAAATGTATATTTTAATAAATAAATAATATATTTCGATGGATTGGAAATGTAATATATAAATAGCAGTTGTTTAGAACAATTTCATTAATATTATTGTACAATTGAGGATTGTACAGCTCCATTACTGAATTTTACTTTGTTTTATATTATTTCTTCTTTATTATCAAATTATTTGAATCTATAATGGCGTATCGCGGTAGCAATGTCTGTGGAACTAGCCGGCCTTCCAGATTCTTAAAAAAGCGGTCTCATTACTGTTTTATCTTAATAAGAAATCGTCGACGACGTTGGTGTATAGAGCATGCCTTCATATTAAACCATACACATAAGACAGGACTGACTGGTCCCTTCTGCCGCACTTTCCCTCGCCAGTGACTGACAAAGTCGTAAAAACCGCCTGATGGCTATACCGAAAAAGAAATAGTTAGAACGTGCGTACCTTTACATATGAGATACCAGTATATAGATATAGTGTGTGTGTGAGCACAGGGTCGGCTGATGATATATTATAACATAGAGCTCATTAGGTTTTGTAAAAAAAAAATATTAACATTCCTGCTAGATTTTCTATATGTATATATAATAATAATAAAGTTAAAATTAAATAATAAAAATAGTTGTTTTTAAAGTTGTTCATGTATATTCACATATTGGTACTTTATAAACTCTTGACACGCCACTGTGTCTAGAAGTTAATTAAACGACGTTAAGAAACTCGTATCATATAGTATAAGGTCTGGTTACGACTGTATTATATATACACGATCCTACCCAACGATCTTACGCCCCGCTTATTGGTGATGCGAGGGAGGCTTCTATAGGCCAAGCCTGAGCATACAGACACGATTATAGGGCACTAATCATCTCTTGGGGAATGAAATGAAGATATATAATAACGACACTATCAAGATGACATAAGATAGAATTAACTGTTAAATATATTGCTATCTTCAGCATACACACGCGGAGAAAGAAGAAAGAGAAGTTTATGATTTCATAACTTCAATAATCATATTTACTTATGATAAAGTTCATTTATTTTGGATTATTTTCTCACGTATATGACGTCGTTAAAAATAGAATATATAACAGTACAGACTTTATTTTACTTATATATTCTAAGGAAACTAGAAAAATAGATATACAATAGGCGACGATCGTACCACTGGGCTAGGCGCTCCTACTTAAAATAATATAATTTCCATTTTAATTGATTGACTGCTTAATCATATTCCATAAATTGACCAAATAATCCTATCGTTTTATATAAATGCTATTTTTAGGACTCGTAAAATAGTTTCGTCATTTTTTATTTAATTTGAAAGAATATCAATTTGGTACATAATGATCAAGGCGAAAAGTCTATAAGCAAACGTGGTTGCGCACATTGTATTGCGATAGAAATGTTGAAGTTCTTGATATTTTATTTTATTTATTGAGAAATTTTTTTTTTACTCCGCTTGTGATAAATATATGGTAGCACAAGCCAGTATAATAAGAGGCCTCCTAGAGGGCACCTATCGAAGATGTTAACTGTTGAACGCCAACAACTTTATTGCCTCTTGAATATTTATGGACACGCCGTATGAGGACCTGTATTATTATTGTTATATGGTCAGTCGTGCCAGGATTATTTTGATTATGTTATTAGCAGGTATCTTAATTTACGAGTCAACTTCAACCATAAGTATAGACTCCTAAGGGGCCCGCCCTACCACCATCAATGTACTTAAAAATATATTATAAAGTTAGCACAATCAACAAACTGACCAACACATAATTTGGAATAACTATATTTAGATATAAATAATTTACGCGAATTTAACAAAATAAACATTTAATAATAGTATATTTGTTGATTTCCAGATTCAGTCCTGTCTCTTTTTAAGCAAATTATACATTTTAATTTTGGTTTTTTACGTTAAATTTAATTTAGCAGCCCCGCCCTTTCAATGTTATCTTTGTATGTGTGTTTGTATATAGCTTGATCACTCAGGCAGATATGCACGGAGAGCCATATAGCTGCGCTAAACGGGGTCCCGGGTTTGTATTCCGCTATCCACAACGCGAGTTAATCCTCTTGTATAATCCTTCGTCTGGTATGCTCTACTCATCCGAACATCGGGGTTAGTCGTTAAAATTTCCGTGCTTATTTACGGGTCTCATTGCAACAGCTCTGGAATCCCTCTTCGGCAATTTTAGAATTGTTCGGCACAGGCGTTAGAGAGTTTCATAAAACTTGGGGCAATGAATGAAGGTTTTATTATAAAAATATATGAATAAGCATTGGCTACGTGGTTGTAACTTATCTGTAGATTAACTCTCAAATATATAAAACCCTAAAACGTATAAGGTTGGGCCATTTGTTTGTTTTTTTTAAGTGCGTGTTATTTCAACAGTTTGCAACACTGATGCACTTAGCATTGATAGATATGTAGTGTTAAACCTGTAAGGAGATTTGACACTACATATTTGTCAATGTCAAGCGCCTCAGTGTTGCAAACTGTCGAAATAACACGCACTTCAAAAAGAAACTAACAGATGGCTCACCCTATATATGTATTCAAATCAATTAATATAATTTTTTTTTTTTTTTTTTTTGTAATTACTACAGAGTCTACAGTTTCTGCGAGCAAATTTCTTTATCTATATATTTCAATCATTTTCTCTGAAATTCTAAGAATTTTGGTGCTTATAATGAGGAACTTTCAACAACACGATCATATAATTTGTGGCTCTCGAACAATGTCGATAGAAATGAGCCTGAAATAAATTAATTGGTTCATTAGTAAACGCCTGCGTGAATTTCACAAATTCTATAAATTGTTTACCAACGAATTAGAATTTATAATGGGGCATATTCTTGGAAACCTTAACAAGTTCAGTGAGAACATTTTTTATGTCAAAATAACATGAAATATTACTATGAACATTTTAAAAATATTTTGTATAATTGTGCCATAATTTCATTTCATATAAGTGCAAACACTCCAAAATTCTGATTATTTGTAAAATTAGAATGATATGATAATTATTTAGTTCACTTTGTAAACAATAAAAAATCTGGTAGGTAATACTGCATGTAAAATAATTGTGTATCCAAATTTGTATAGCGAAAATTTGTGCGCTTATTATCTTACGCAATCCTATTGATTCATAAGCTATTTGTTTGTTATTTATTATTTGATTAGAAGAAAAAGAGATACATATCACATTTTCATGCTAGGAGCATTTTCATCTGTTAAAATTATGAAGTCAGTCGTAAGTCTAATTACAAGATTGACGTCTGCCAATTTGTAATATGTGTTAAACTAAATTGTAATTTGACATGGATAAACGCATGCAGTATAATGTAGTTATAATTTACGCTTTGTGAAAATGAATGTTTACAAATGAGAAATTTAATTCTGCTTTGCTATAAATTGAATGATGAAAGCTGTTCAGATAGATTTGAGCCGAATCGTAGGTATAATTGCCATTAAAAAGTATTTTATTATAGTTTCGGATGTTGTTTAAACTTATTTAAACAAACAATCTTGAATATTAAGAAAAGTTTCTCGGTATTTTTATCATAACGTATTTCAACTTTTTTATATCTATTTTACAGAACACTTGACTATACTACTATAAGTAATCAAAATAAAAATTGAATCAAACTTTAGTTTTACGACATTTATGAAATATAAAATTGCTAAGTGTGCAGAAACATTCATAGTGAAATTTATCTCGTAGAAAGAAACTCCATTTGCTTTTTACAGCGGCATGGTTTTAATTTTATTACAAGCCAACATACATACCACTTTCGGATCTGTTATAAATCCTATCCAAGTACTTTGCAATTTGCATCGAACGTTGGTAGGTATCATTAAAAGTAAAAATACTCAATAGATGTTTTTATTTTTTAAATAAATTTAGTTAAATCTTATTTTTGACGCAAAACTAATAACGTTAACTTCAGCTAGTTAGCGTTCTTCTTTCCATTACTGTTCTATTATAAATGTTTGAGATACTATCAAATGATTTACAACAAGCCAGAAATGATAAGTAATATTACAAATCAATATTCTGAGGACAAGTTTCCTGCATAAAATATTGCATTATTAAATGTAAAGTATACAATAAAGCAGTTTATGTCTCTTTCTGTCATTATCCGAAAGTGAATATTGAATTTATTTCAAAATTGAATTTATACGTCACGAAATTTTCTCATTATAAAAAAAAAAGAAAATAAATTGGAATTTGCCACCAAGATTATGTATTGTATAAGTTGGTTTCCAGTGAAAGTCTAAAGTAATTTAATTTTCTGTTTCATTTCATTTTTAATAGAAACAGTGACATAAATCACATATGGTGTATTCTATTCATAAACTTTTATTGTCTAAACCCTTTTGTTATATAATATAAATAGCAGGAGCTAGAGATAGGGCAAATCGAATGAAATACTGGTTGTGATGGTGCACTGCGCTATCTGTCCTAACTTATCCTTGACTTGCCTTTATGATACTCCGGGTAGCACGAAGATGACTCCGGGCTTCAGAGGATACGTGCCGTTGCCGTTGGAGCGCATGCCGACAAAGATAACTTATACCGCCTCTCTTTTTCTTTCTCTTCTCTCGACGGCGACCCGGAGCGCAATCAATCCGGGGAACCAGATCTTGCCAACCCAATAGCAATGTGATCATTTCTGACTTTTGTTTCTTAGTCATACATTTACTGTGAAAAGAACTTGTGTCTGCATTCGTAAATGTTCGATGAGATCATGGTCTAAAAGTGCGGAGGGCGCAAAGGCATGGAGTTTCGTTAGGTCATGTGGTACGTTACACAGGGTGAATTGTGGATGTTTTGGCGGTGTTGAGGGGGGCATTAGATAGACAAAATCGCGTGGTTCAGGATGGGAGAATGAGAATGGATGGATGTTTGGAGGAACTCCCTGGAAAACATCGGGAATGAAGATAAATGGATGGGCGTTGTAAACAAAACACAAACTAAGGAATAACACGCGCGCTCTTTTCAAGTTTCTTAACAGTTCAATTTGAGTTCAACCTTGACGAAACATTTATTATAAAAAACATAGATGTATCGTGCAACTACTAGAATATGTATCAATGAACAAACGAACTATTCATACTTGTTTCAAAATATTTAATTAAATATTCTAAACTAATTCTAAGTAAGCGAACATTATTGGTAAAATAATGTTACTAAAGTGGTATACCGACATTTGAATATTATTCAAAATTTGAATATTGCGTTTGTATCTCCAACTTCTGATTCAATGAATATATGCTACAATATACACATATATGCGAACCTAACACACGATATAGTAAACATGGAACGAGACCCAGGTGGTCTTAAGAGGGATGAAAGTGCCCTGTCTGACATGGCCCATCATTTCTAATTTCCGGTACGCGTGTGGGACACATCCAGACACTATATCACTCCACTGAGTCCTCGGTAGTCTTAAGGCATTATCGCAATATATATATAGAGATAAAACGTAAGCCAGCGGAACTTCTACGAATTGTATAATTAGTATTATCTAACTGCTTGTATAATCAAAGAACTGCTGTAGAAGATAAATGAATGTGACTTATTCAAAGTTGTTCCAAAAAGGTTGGATATATAAATTAATAAGCAAATAAGTAACCTGAACTATTTTCATGATAACAACTATCTGTTTTATGACTACTTGCTTTTTTATTGTTGTTATAATTTATATCCTTCATGTACGAACGTGATATAATTGTTTAAATTTTGGCAGTTGTGTGTTATAGTTATGTCTATTTGATTATAACATTATTTATAACAGTAGAAAAAGTGACACATAATAGCATGTAAAATTATCGTGAAATATGTTGCTATTATTTAATTTTTCAAATTTATTATTCGAATAAAACATTTATTTTTTATATTCAAATTTGTCTCAATTAAATTAATTAAATTACACAGAGTTTTATTGTTAGACGAGAGTCTGGGAGGTTATATGGCGGGCTCATATACAAACATATAAACCGAAATAAGTGTCCATCAATGTCTACTGTGATTTAGTGGGACAATATACTTGTTATAAGAGATGATGAATTTATACACAACCCGTATTTTATTTTACTTACGTTGTCGAACGATTTGAACCCCTGTTACAGTAGCCCAATTAAATTTATGAACTGTTTTGTGATTTAAAGACTTCATCGCTGCTATAGACGTTATTACACTGGACATAGGATCATAAAAATATATTGAAAATCGTTTGACTTTACCGTATACATTTATAGTTAAACATCCACCGCTTACCCTTTAACGCTTTCACTGCCAAGTAGCTTCTTCAATATCATTTATAACTAACTAAGATAAAGCCAAAAAGGAACACAAAAAAAAAACTATTATACAATTTAAAAAATGTTAAAAATTAATTTTTTAAATAATTTTATACAAGCACAAATATATAAACAATATTAATTTTATTATTAAAATAAATAGCTTTTAAGTTATTACACTATTGAGCTGAATTTTAGAGTCTATTATTTTATATTCTACATTATACGATTGGCTACACTGTGTTAATAAGTGATTAATTCAGTTTTAACCGCGTTCTCATTTAATATATTACTTGTGACGTCAAGAGTATAGCAACAATTACGGAATTATAATTATAAATAATTTAACTATATTAATCGATAAATAGACGAATTAAGTTGTAATCTAATTGAAAAGTTATATTAAATTTAATTTTAACGCTAAGAAAAGTGACATATAGACAAAATAAATTTTACTACTTACAGAAATAAATATATTAACTGTTAATATATGTTAAGTATATGTATATATCTGTACCTAAAATAATTTTTTCAGTACATGAATTACAGTGCTATATATTTGTTTAAAAATAATTATTTTGATTGCCGATTATTTAATGTGTCTGTCTGTCTGTATTTAACGCTATACTGAAAATTACTAATAAATAAAACTGGAGGAAAAGTTAAATTGGTTTGGATGAAAAAAAATTCTACTTGATTGAATAAAAGTGATAAAAATTCTTGATCAACAATAAAAACAAATAAAAAAATTCTGATTGAATAAATTTAATTTTTTTTTGTTCGTGTGCAGAGTAATCAGTGGCCATTAGTACGTAGCATAAATTAAGGTATCCTGTCCTAATGAGTGAAACGTAATTAACGCGAAAACTTAATTGGTTTAATCAGTACGGAACATCAGACTTCGATGATATAATTAGAGCATTTCGATATTTAAATGGCCATCTACGAAACATGATTGTGGGAGACTTTTCGATTTTTTGTCTGGTTGATAAGTTTTTTTTTTAAACCATAGGCGCACATAAAATATTGTTTAAGTTGCATTATATAGTAACATATATATTTGACTGCAAGTGGTAAATAAAATAGTTACTTTGTAAAACGTGCGCATATATCACGTTTGCACTCTAAAGGATCCAAATTTAAGTAACAAAAAAATTAAGTCGTTTTAAAATGCCCCACACGAACGCGCCTCTATTTCGAGCTTGCAATTAAAATACTTAAAAAGTGAACAAAGACTTGCCTTTGGCTCGTTTTAAAAATATCCCACGTCTGACAAAGGTCTCAAATCGGGAACCCGCTGAAGCAGTGATGGCATCGGGCATTGGTGGAACCAGCTCTACCATCTTTCTCTCTCACTCTATAGTACACTGGCCGCATATGTTTGTCCTTGTTCCGCGAGTGATTGTACAGCCGCCATATTGCTGTGTCGACCACGTTGCTGTGTGTGCTTAGCGCGGTCGAATGTTTTTAACCTGTACCAAGATGGTGCGGCACAAACGGACATCTTAATCTATATGCGATAGTCGTTGTGCCACGCTTTTTACGTTATTTGTGTTTTATAACCTCTAATTTTGTGACAATTGTTTATGGACACTGAGCACTGTTTTATTGTTAAGTTACAAATATGTTATTGAACCGGATTTTAGTGTGTGAAGTTTTTGTTTTATGTTCTTGACATTGATTGATTTTTTAGCCACAGTAAGAATTTTTTTATTTATTTTATTTATTAGTTAATTTATTTGTTTTGGTATTAATATATTAACTGCTGGATAATAAATTAAAGCAGCCAAAAAGTGGGTTTATTAAATTTAATTTTTATATAAGATAGAAGAAATATTTTATGTTTACATATACATAAAGTTATAAATATTTTGCAGCTTCTACAAACATATTTTTAGTTTTAAACAATTTAGAATCAGTAATATGAAATTATAATTAATTTCTATGAAAACAAATACTGCTTTATTTAGTCTGGGTTAAACATTGAAGTCAGTAACTTTTTTTAGCATGTATTTCTCTTAAAAATACTTATTAATATATATGAAAACAATATTGCATTGATTGTAACAATTCATTTGATGTTTCTTTAAGTAAAATCACAATTGGTTGAGGTTTCGCAATAAAAATGACCGTTAAACATAACCAAATATTTGTTATTTACTACTGTTTAGGGAATTCTATTACACCGTTTAGATTTTTGTGTGCTGAGAGCAATAAAGCACATTATTACATCTGTAAACATGTGTTTCCGTTTTTTTACTGTACACACACACACATACACACACAACACACATTTATGATAGACTTAATAAAAATTTTATTGGTATTAAAAATTAATTTTACTGCCGAAAACATGAATGAAGATGTGTAACTTTTAAAACCACCAAATAATTTATTATTTTGCACAGCGCGTTGTAAATTATATTTATTATTTTTAAGGAAACAATTACTAATTTTTCACTCATCAAATTCATATCGCGTCCGGCAATCTTCACTTGATTTATCGTAGTTTAGCACGTTATATTAAATTTTATTTAAATACTTTTTGTTTAATTACCACTTAATT
Source organism: Nebria ingens riversi (assembly GCA_018344505.1). NCBI lineage: Eukaryota > Metazoa > Arthropoda > Insecta > Coleoptera > Carabidae > Nebria > Nebria ingens. Next base: position 97,361 of record JADQWA010000028.1, on the reverse strand, counting down.
TAAAGCACTTTTGCGAAACACTCAATTAGCACTTTACTAATATTTCATACATTTCCATTCAAATTGTCTTCATTTTGTTTGCATTATTATTATTAAGTTTACTAAATTTATTTATATATATATTTAGGCAAATTGGAAATTTATGTATATGAGTTTTAACAAAACCAGTAACTAAATATTTAAAGATTTAAAAATCTAGCACTCATCCCGAAGTGTCTGACCGCAAACTGAACTAAAATAAACCCCTTACCACAATATTGTGGTTTTCTATAATTGAGCATGTCCAAATTTCACTATTTCCGGGTATTCTCCACCATGATGTTTTTGCAAAACTTTCCCTTTTACTATAAAGCCTCATATTTTCTAAACCAACTAAATCCGAAGCTATGCTCGTTTTATTACCCTTGGTGTTTTTCTGCTTCTATAAGGGTCATTTACATGTAAGGGATAGCATTTGCAACACACAATGCGAACCCTTCTTACCTTATTTTTATATCTTTAATATTGCTGTTCTTCATATAAATATATGTCTTGTTTGGTGTCTTCATTTTACTTATACATTATTTACTACTGCAGTCATAATTCAACTAAGTAATTGCAAATATTATTTACATATTGTAATTTTTTTTATTAGTTATAACAATTTCAATAAATCTACCGCTACTACAATTACTTCAAATATGTACACAATTGGATTACATTTACATCAATTACAATATATTTTCACTAAACCAGAAACCCCAGTGTAGTTTTTGTAATAACCATAAATGATTTACTGTCTTATTCTTATATTAGGCTCTATAAAACTATTGATACAATTTTGAGTTCGCTTAAAGTTCGTTTTATTAACGTTTCCAAATTTTAAGTGAATAACCATAACAAATATGAAAATGTTCATTATAGAAAATGTCTTTTTAAATATTGTTCTTTAATCGTCGTATATAGTAGATTTTCTATATTGTCGCAAAAAATATTTACACAAAATGGATATTTACGCCAATAACAGTCTCAAGTAAAATAACTTTAATTATAAGTGCAATTTTATATATGTTACGATATGGTTGTTTACTGCGCATTATAATGAGACGCCATATAATAAATAGTTGTTTTATAATTGAAGCTAATTTAATTGGTTGAGGAATTTCACCGTGCAGATATTTTAGAAAACTTAAACATTTCTGTGAAAATAAGACGTTTCTTTGTTTAACTCTTCCTAGTTGTTAATTATATACCATAATTCATGATTGTAAGGGTGTTGTTTTATTTTGTGAAGCAATATTTTATTTTCATCAAAATATAACTCAAACGCTATTTTGATTTGAAATATTTCTAAATTCGTTTGATGTATATATATATATATATATATATATATATATATATATATATATATATATATATATATATATATATATATATATATATATATATATATATATATATATATATATATATATATATATATATATATATATATATATATATATATATATATACAAATAGGGGTAAATAACCCTCTTGGTTTTAAATACTAGATTTGTCCGCCCCTATTATGGGGTGTTTGTATCTGTCTAGTTGGGGCGTCACAAACTCAGGGTTAAACTCGCGTCTCATCCTAACTGAGTTGTTTTTTCAAATATTCCGTATAATGAGTTTTTGACTGTGCGGACGAAGGACGTTATTTCGGGTAGTGCGTTAAGCATGTTGTTCATATGGTGTCGTTTTTTTCTTCTGTGTAACTATCGAGGTCGTTTCTTGAATATATCCTTTATGGATATTTGGTCAGCTGTTGAGGTACGTCCCTGAAAATACAAATTTAACCATTTATAAGGTTCCTTGTGGAAGATATTTTCATCTGAATTAAGTTTAAAATTAAATGTAGAAAATTAGATAAAATTTTATATCGATTATTAATGGTTTTATTAATCTATAAAGTCTAGACTAGAATATTAATTTGAAAATGTGTTGAAATAGAAAATTAGTTTATGATGTATAAACATTTCAACGCAAAAATTTAAATTAAAAATATATATATATATACGTAATTTTTTGATTTTACTTGGTTTAAATAATTAATGTCTCCCAGTTTGTAGCTAAAATCTAACTCATGAAGAAGTTACCTAACAATTTCATAATTACATGCCTATTTACCAGTTCTTGTTAATATAACAATGATATGCATTTTTACATAAATTATCATAAAAATGATGTAATGTTAATTGCATTATATAATTAAATATTTAAAATTTTTATGTAATAACCGTGAAACAAGCTTCAAGTTCATCTTACGTAAGTTAGTATTACCATATTAGTTATTTTGTCAGAAGTGCAAAGAAATATTATGGAATCATCATACATTTTAGTTTGTGCTTGGTGCGCATATCAGATGTATCGGGTGCAGTTATATGGATTGGTAACATGTGGAAAAGTTATAAAATGTATGTAAATTACTGTTTTTCATATATTTGTAAGGAATATACCGTCAAATCTGCTACATATCTTGCAAATTTTATTTTATGGAATATCAAACAAAATAGCAATAGTTTCTAACTTAGAAGCATCGAAGAAAATTACTTATGGATATATGTACATATTTCATTTATGGTTTATCTGATTATACAATTTATATATACGAATGTATATAAGGAAGTATTGTAAACATGAACATTTTCGAACTCAAGATTTTAATGGAAATACACTTTTTGACCTTCTCTGATTATTTTCGAAATTCCGTCTGTGTGTGAGTGTTCTACATCCAAAACTACCAATGTTATAATCATGAAACTTAAAACTTGTATATAGCTCGTAAGAAAACCTCCTAGTTTTGAAAATAATATTCAAACCGGAAGTGCATGTTACTCTAGTAATTTTTTTATGGATTATCTCCCACACAGTTCCTCTTACAGCAAATAAAGATGTATTCAAAATGAAATACATTTATATTATGCACAACTTTTCTTTGAAACATCTCTTCGTAAATTGTATTGATTACAAGAAAGTTGCTATTGAAAATTTTAAATTACTTATTTATGTTGCTATAGATATGGGAAATTATACTTATGACAAATATATTTAGTGTAAAAGTGATTCAAAGGTTATTAAAATAATATATATATAAATACTTTGTCAGGTTTTTAGGTTATTTGAAGACTAAAAAACGTCCTGTCATAATAATTTCTAATATAACGTAATGAATAATTATATTTTCTTGAATTTTAAATTTTTTGTATTTTTAATATCTTTCCTATTTAAACAAAATATACCTACAACGTATAAGAAGGTCCAATGCAAGACACTGCAGTTGTTTTTCATTTATTAAAATGATATTTAATTTAATTAGAATGATATTTGTAAACAGCAAATAATTTATATTTTTTAGATTTAATGATATATTTTATTTTGTCAAATATTCAATTATCTATATTACATTATATATATATATATATATATATATATATATATATATATATATATATATATATATATGTATATACGATATATACATATATATAAATATATATATATATATATATATATATATATATAAATGATAATTATATACGATATATAATTATATATATATATATATATATATATATATTATATATATATATATATATATATATATATAAATGATAATTTTTTTATGGAAAATGAAATATGTATTTAAAAATAAAAACCAGGGTTCAGTGTAAAAACAAACAAACTATGAAAATAACTAAACCTCATCGCATAATAATATTTATTTTAACGCCGCTGAGTATATTTAATAATAACGTTCAGAATGCCTGAACGTGGCTGTGGTAATATTAATTCCTTTATCCACACATAACACATTCATTGAACCCAAATTGCGATCAGTTTCTGTAAGCGCGGGGATCTTTAACTAAATACAAACATACACACACACACACACGGTAACTCGTAAAGAGCTCTGGGCTGGGGCATGGACATTTTATGGGAAAATGCAACACATAAAATACAGACATGTTTATTATGATTGCCCCGGTATCTGCATGTAAATTGTGAACGGACATCTCTAACTTAACTTACGCATGCGCTGTTACTCGCTGCAGGAGTCATCCAGTCTGTTTCACTTATTTTTTTAAACAACGCGAGTGCTTAATAAGTTTCATATTTAATGAACCACCACTGCCAGATACGGCTTAATAATAAACTCTGTAAGAAATGTGACAGGTTTTCTTGTATGTGTATATGTACCTACTATGGTGGTTATTTGATTCTTTTCGAGTATCGCGTGATAGGTGAGGCTTATGTCAAAAGAACGTTCATACGTTACGCGTTTTATTGATGTATGTCAAACGTTTGTTATGTACAAAATATGGTGCTTAGTTTATTTATTTTCTACAGGAGCTTACTGTGATTTTTATACTTTTACTGCTAATATAACAAATAAATATGTTATATGACTATATCTATGCGGAAAATTATTTTATTTAAAATCTAGATACATCAAACGTAAACGTTCCAAAAGTAATTAGGCTTGATTCAGGGAAGGTCAAAAGGTGTATATCCGTTAAAATCTCGAAATCAACTTTATTCATAATTTATTACTTCGTATATGAAAGTAAAAACGCGAAATCAAATTTGTAATTAATTACAAAACATATAACTATAGTCTTGTTATAGATATCCGGCGGTCGCCATCTTTGCAAAGCCTCCTCTACCCCAACTTCAGACCTAAAGGTAAGACTGTTTTTATTTTATTTTTCTCTACTCTCATATATTATTACTGTCCAAGCCACTGCATCTGATACATAAATAAAATATCTGAATGTAATTTATAGCAAAGCCTTCTCGAGTATTTCTTTTTTCTCTTGGCTAACGTTATACCGACGCGACGGTAACACATTTGCCCGATTTGCCCCATGCTTTGTCGGTATCATTCTGCTACATTCTACTTACAATGTGTAGACTTTAAAATTTACACAAAATTAGAACTATTTTATCTTGCGCCCAATTAGGTTATGATTCGATGTAGAGGTTTGTGACGTCACAAAAATTCTTAGTACAATTAAAACTTTTGGTAATATAAATTCAAGTTTGAGTTTCTTTTTTAACAATTTAAAATTTAATTGGAACAAATATGCTACGTAGGAAAAGAGTCCAATGAATGTAATATATACACTATAATTTATTGTATTTATCATATTTATAATTTTTTTATGGTATATAATCTGTACAAGTGTATACGACGATTGGTAGTCCAACCTTCCAGCAGCTTCTTAAGAGTGTAAAAGAAGCGGCCATTTGAGACCGGCACGTGCTAACTGCCCACTAAAATGACGATAAAACGTTTAATGACGTATTATACATACGTCACCGTTTCTGCACATCGCTGCGATGTTTTGTCAAGCCATTTGATTCAAACAAGCTTTTTCATGGGGCTAGTTTAAAATAACAAGCAACAACATTCAATTATATGTATTTTATATATTTAAAAAAAATATATTTTTAAATAATATATATTACCATATATTAACACGTTATTCGGATTTATTTTCGGTATTTCAAAAGAATGTTTATCGTAATCTATGCTAACGTGCTTTAAGCAGGATATATCGTGAAAAAATTCTAATTTGTATACCGCATGTTAATTTGATATTAACTTTAGAGGCGATTTATCACACGCCACTCACAAATTTGTGTGTAGATTACATATTTTCTGAAAATCGAGAATTCAAATTTTTCTTGACGTCATCCTGTAAGCTGGTTTAATGAATATATACCTAACGCAGACTTTCGAAATATATTCTGACGGATTTTTTAATTACAATCTATTTAAGTATTTATTGAAAATTTGTTTTTTTAATTTATGATGTAACACAAAGGCGTAGAGTTTCGATTAGTTAATTTGGAGCGAGTTAAATTTTATATATATATATATATATATATATATATATATATATATATATATATAATATATATATATAAAACATTTTAAACAATTGTATTTATTCAAATATTTATATATAGTAAAACTTTTCACAAAAACCACTGCTTTTAGCTAAATGCTAAATGTAAAAATTTGATATATATTTATATCAAGTTATTTTTGCAGTGTAATTTATTTTGAAATAAACTACACCTATGGTTAATTATCAACTCGATTTTTTTTAATAATAATTATCAGACTGGATTGATCTAATAAAATATGGAGACATCTCTATTAAAAATAAAATACCATTACAAACGTAGAGGAATATAACTGCTGCAGCAGCAAGGGTTGTTGTAAATTAGAGTCATTCCGCTTAGAGCATGACTGAGTGATTGCAAGTTACATCAGTTCCAGTCTAGTCACAATCTGATGTTGCTTCTGCACCAGTGGTCAGTTATTAAATTCAAGGGTTGCGTATATAAAATATATACATATATAGATATAGCGAAGAACATACAAATGGCGTTCTGTAGAAAAATAAAAATTCATGACGCGAAAGAGTATACGCCCAACATGACACACATACACACACACATGTATACAACCCACACATTTCACCAATTTTATACGCTGCCATATAGTATATATATATATATATATATATATATATATATATATATATATATATATAAATATACGAAAAAATATATAAAGAAACCCATACAAACGTTTATGTACGTATATAAGGGTTATAGGTATGTACGTCCGCATTCATAAACGCTAACTAGTGGAGTGTGTGTAACGTGCTACTAGCACGAACAGCAACTCATGCGAGACGAAAACGCAACGTTCGTTTGTGTATGACTTCAAATACAGTCACGCCACGGTAACGTCAAGCCAACGAAGGCAAAGATCTTCTCTTACGATATGCGTAGAATTGCTTGCACATGCATGTTTCGCCTTCAGCCGCCAACAGTCACCAGATGTTTCTGGTCAGCGGTTTCCCTTCATCTCTTCTCGATATTTATATCATCCGGATATCATAACAACGCACGCGACATAGATAAAGTTGACATCGAGATTTGCAACGTTTAATAACTCAGAAAAAAAACTTTTATTATATATATATATATATATGTTTCGAAATTTATGAATTCTCATGTCAAGCTTTGACTTAATTTATTTTTAAAATACATTTTCTAGTCTATTATAGTACATATTCTCCTTCAAAGCCCTATTGCTATCTACATACATATATCAATATTATTCAAATTGATTTAAATCTGTTATATGTAATGCAAACATTTATAGAAGATCAAGCTTATTCAAAACGTTCACCGAAAATTATACCTATATAAATATACCTAACGCAAGATTATTAATGAATACTTCTTGATACTGGTATTTAATGGACATTATTTTCACTTGTACATCATATCTGAGAAATAGTGTTGTGATTTCCTTATCAAGAATCTCCAGACCCGCAGCTTTTCAAAGTTATACTTGAGAGTACAAAAAACGGGTTTATAAGAAGCGGATTGAGGAGGCAACAACCTCCATCCACACTGCGGGTATAACTGGTATAAGATGTAAATAAAAATGGCCGGGGCCATCAGTACTGTTGGCGGCGAGGCGACCGGTGCACCACTCGGGCTATAAACGTCACCGGCAGACACTTGCATGCGCGGTCCCGAGTCCCGTCCACCGATAGCGGATTATCGCGAGCACCCGAGAGAGATGCCATGAGAGAGCCGGACCATAAAGTAATGTGTTTATCGTACTGCAGGACATAAATTGCAAGTAATCCGAGACGAGAGGAGCAGAGAAGAGAGGTTGTAGCATCGCCACAGCATGAACAACAACAGGGATCTTGCTGAACACACACAGAAAGGGTTATATTACATATAAAGATCTGGCTTAGGTTTATCATTTGTATCTGAGCTTAAGGATTATTTTATTTTTCTAAAGATGTTTTGTAGTAATTCAGGTATGACTTTTTGAAAAATATGAGATTCTTTCATGATTATCTTTTCATCAAAATAACGTATTCTAGAAGTTAAATTTTATGAGTATAAATCAACGATACCCTCTATTTTAAAAACCAATATATATTAGCGTTATTATCCACTTTGGAAATGTATAAAATGAAAATCAGTTCCATATATCAATTAATTCGTTATGAATTTTAAACGTACGGGGTCAGACCATAAATTATTTTTAAGCGGCGTAATATAAAAACATTGCGTAGCCATACAGTAACATTGAGAAGAAAAAACTCATAAAGAAATAGAGTAGCTGTAAACCGAAGGCGATAATGGCAAAGCCATGCTGGGCACTTGAGCTACAAACGCGAGCGAAGGAACACTAAGAATGTATATACGCTGTGTGATCACAACCAGGACCGGTTTGAAATATGCACATCATTTGTTGTAAAAACTAAAAGAAACTCATATTGCTCAATAGTTGATTTGTAACTAATATTGCTCTCATCTCACTCAAATGGTGATTTAATAACTTAATATTGCATCTAAATAAATTACTCATTACTAGTTGAAAGCCATCGTATACCTACAGTTTCTATTTTACGTAAATATTTTATTTTTTCCAATTAGGCTAATTTGCTATATTAGGGATAATTTTCCAGTATTCGTTTTAAAACGATGACAAAACGAATTTTAAGTGAACTAAGATTGCAATTTGAATAATCGAAACAAAACGCTTAACTTCTAAAACTATTCTTTGGTTTTCTTCAATGATTTTTTGATGCTATACCATTTGCTGCTCCAGGATTATACAAAGATATTGTGATTTCTTGCATATACGTAAAATCAGGTAGATTAGAAAAATATGCCAGTGGACACGCTTTGGTTGAAGTAGAAAAATATGTAATTACGGTACTGAAGACCGCAGAAGAGAACGTATATAAAGAACATTGAAGAAGAAGAAGAAGAAGGAAGAGGAGGAGGAGAAAACGTGCGCTGAATTCCGTTGCCGTGCCTCGGCACTTTGCTAGAAGTTTTTACTGTTATCTCACGCGTCCCGTATACGTACCCGACCAACCGAACAGTAGAGAAGTCTTATTTTACTCAAGTTGTAGACTTTTACAACCTTTGCCACTGCGGCGCCACCTCCGCCGCCATCGCAGCAAAACTACAACGGCGACGCAAAAGCTTATTTTCAAACGAAATGAAAATAAAAAGGAACATTCGTTCCGGAGGTGAAGTTAACTTTTGCACTGCCACAATCCCCGTCTTAACAGCACCATGCAATCTAAAATTGCATCCAACTAAAAATAAAATAGATATTTGGTTTCATCTGTTCCCAAAGATTGCTGCCACATTTGCTACAATGTATGCTACAATACTTGGTTTATGGATACTAAACTAATATAATATTATTCCTGAATTCATATTTTGGATACGTACATAAAATCTGTTATTAAATCAACCATTATTAATTTTATATTTAGTCATATACCTGCTTCTTATTCTAGTTTAGTTTAGAACATGCTTTAATCGATATTCTCAATCAAGCAAACTGATAAACGAAATGCTTATATGAGGGTTAAACCATTAGCGATATTATAACAACAAAAATAAAGCCATATCTACATTTTAACGAACTATTGCAAGTTATGTATTTTTTTTGTAAATCAACGTTTTATATGAAAGTCAGAAGTTGTGAAGAATTAACAGATTGCAATCTTTAATTCCGCGAGAATACTGATTTAATATCATGGTTTGAAATAGCCACAATCGGAATTAACTTTAGCAAATTAAGGTCACTTGTCTGTGGTTCGTATATATAAATCAAACGCGAAGCATGTAGTACACACAATTGTGTTTTCGTTGTGCTGTGCACCCATTTATCCATCGCATAAATCTTGTGCTGGATATATCGTTATAATTGTACACAGCTATCGCGTTGCTCCATTGCTCCATTTTAATGAGCCATAAACCGTTTAATTTAAGTCAAAAGAAGTCGCATACGGCATTCACAACAAATACAGCATCGGTTGTGTATAAGATAGGAGTTATTGATGTTGTTTAGTGCTGGAATTTATTAAATATTTTAAGTAGCTAATGTTAATTCTTTATGCATTTTTTATTGCGGTTTTTTTTTTGCTACTGTGGTTTGGCAAACGTTATAGTTCGTTGATCACTGTCTGTATGTGTAAAGAACTTAAGTATTCGGCTGTGTCTTTAAAATTCGCAGAAATGAAAATTATTACATAGAAATTTGTTTTATTTATTACAAAATGAATCTAAAAACAATTACAGTTTTCGATATATTTAAATTTCTTTCAATGTAAATCCAAAAGCCATAATAAATTATTAAATTTATTGATTAGAAAAATAAAAACAATAAACACCAAATTACTATTTTGTTTCAATTATAAATTAAACCAATGTTATTTAATAAAACAATATCTTTTTAGTCGAGTTATTCAGTATATAATAACAATTTTTGCTCGTTTGATTACCACAATTAATTTTCCACATTTAATTAGATTTCTGAACATTATTATTAAATTAATTCTGGAATAACAAAAAAAAACCCTTCAACATTAGGTTCCCTAATGACGTTCGTCTAATAATACCGTCCTCCCAAGTTTATCGACGTCTCACCCACAGACGCGACGGCGGACACAACCACGCGTTCGCGCACCTATCGAACGTCGCTGTGCCCAGGGTTGTCGCGGCGCGGTATTGATCAACCATGGCCAGTAAAAGCCGGGGGCCGCGACTTGCACCGAGCAGTCTCAGGTCACATGACCCCTGCACAGGCATCATGGCCGCTTAGATATCCCGCAGCGACTACATCACTGGGCCACGCCTTGCACGTCCGACGCCTTGAAACACCGCTTTAGCGCGCGTATGGTTACGGGTTAGATTCGAACGAGTTCTCCGACGGTTGAATACCCAAACCTCCGACTGTGCTGTAGATATATATTTAGCTGCAGGATACGAATGTAAGCGTTATGTTTGGGGTGTTTTAGGGTGGATTTAGGTTACGTTGGTGTGGATGTGATTCGACACGCAGACAGATCGAAGATTTGAAGATGGCCCTGGGCTAAATGCGTTATGGTTCTCAAACAGTGGGACGGTTTAGTGTTCAGATATATTGGAAAATAAAATTATACTGTCGATTTAATATGTAACATATTTCTCTAAAGATTCAAATAAATGATTAAGTTTTTATTGGTTATTGTTTATATTCTTCACTTAAATTTATTGTTGTACGAATTGGATGATTTTTATTAATTTGAAATTTTAAAAGTTTATATTATAAAAGTGAAAAATTATACTTTTCATTCATATTTACGCAAGTATATAAGCATTTTGAAAGATAATTAAAAATATGTTTGAGTGTATTGAAAAACTAATCACGTTCGGTTAGTCTTAGCTTTTTATTAATTTGAAATTTTAAAAGTTTATATTATAAAAGTGAAAAATATACTTTTCATTCATATTTATGCAAGTATATAAGCATTTTGAAAGATAATTAAAAATATGTTTGAGTGTATTGAAAAACTAATCACGTTCGGTTAGTCTTAGCTTTTTATTAATTTGAAATTTTAAAAGTTTATATTAGAAGAGTGAAAAATTATACTTTTCATTCATATTTGCGCAAGTATATAAGCACTTTGAAAGATAATTAAAAATATATTTGAGTGTATTGAAAAACTAATCACGTTCGGCACGTATAATCAAAACTGTTTGAAAACAGTCTAAAGTACGAAAGTATACATTTCTCTAAAACTATAGATATTTAAGGGCGGTAACTTGAGGGGGTTAAAACGCGACCAGAAAACGAATCTATGATATCTACAGATACTCGGGTACTGGTTATTCAAATTTCATCTTAAAGGTACAAGTAGTCAAGGTTCAAATTTGGTTGCTTGAATAAAAAGGTGATCGGAAAACAGAATTGGATTCTGAACCACTCTTACCGTGTGTTTGTTATCTGAGGAACGCGACCTGCTTACGAAAATAAAATTCAACTTTTTTCTTTTTGTGTTTCTTCGCATGGATGCTTCCAAATAGAATTTCTTATCGTGGTAAATTGTGATTGAGTTTTGTTTTACACTTTTTAAAATGTTTGATTAAAAATATTAATTATATATACTTCTTAAAAATTATACTGTTATTTTATGGTGGTTTGTCTTATAATAGAGGTTAGTGATTATTTTCTAAATGCCATATATTTTTATATTCATACTATGCGTTAAATTATTGAACTTTCTACTAATATACTTACATATATAAATAAACAGTTGCACAGAAACTTAAAAACGGTTAAATATTTCACAATTGTACACGTGTGCACTCAGGTTTCAACGATTTTAACTAATTTCTATTTTGTGTTAAACATATTCTTTGAACCTGTCGCAAGCAGACCTTAGAGCATTACTATTTAAACCAGTAAATATTTTGACAAAACCCTACCAAAGTGAGAAATTGTGTCACAATTACTGACCCTGAAAACTGGAGAAGGGCTATACGTTCGAGATGACCAAGGACTTTCCTTTTATGATGCAAAAAAGCGATAACTTTCGTTTTTATTATTGCTGCTATTTAACAAAATAAACACACAACATAACGCGGTTTTATTTTAAAGAGAATTATCATTTAATTAAAATTGATTTATCTAATGATTGAATTTAGGAACATTTGTATATTTCTAGCAAAATTAGAATTGTACATTTACTTTAAAAGTCCATATATGCCTTTTTTTTACTTTGTTTTACGAAGTAATAAGTAAGTATTGTAATCACGAAAAAAAAATTCTCGAAATTTTTACGGAAATACATCTTTTGACCTTCCCTGAATCGAGTCTGACTATTTTTGGAATGACGTCTGTGTGTGTGTGTGTGTCTGTGTGTGTGGCTGTGTGTGTGTCTGTCTGTCTGCGCTCTACTGCCTACACCGTTAAAGATAAAATTAGGAAACTTTAAACTTAAGATTTGTATATGCTTGGGAGGAAACCCTCCTATTTTTGAAAAGCATGTTTACTTGAGTCATTTTTTATAATTTCTGCAATATCTCCGAAACGGCTGTACTTACAATAAATATAGTTATATTAACATTCAAAGATATTAGTATTCTGCACAACTTTTGTTTGAAACATTTTTTCAAAAAGTACCAGTTACAAGATCTTTTCTTATTGATATTGCCATAGTTACGTAGGTATGGGAAATTATATATAATAAATCGCATCTACTATGCATGTCAATTGTTTTAAATATTCAAATATTTTGACATTTAACATTTATTGTCAGTGTTACAAATAAGTTTAGTGAAATAGCGTTACAAAGGTTAGTAAATAATTAAAATATTATATATAAATATAAATGTCCGGCCATAATAATTTTTAATAATGTGTAATGAATAATTATATTTTCTGTATATTACTATAGAATCGAACATTTTAAATCTAAAATGCATATGTTTTATTAGAAATCTGACAATAATCTAACTTTACAGTTTTACTGGATATAATGAATGAAAATATTTTCTGTTAAATTTTAACATTTTATATTTTAATTTATATACTATCAAATCAAATATACTGACTACGTAAAGAGAAAGTTTAGGGCCAATACATGGCCGATGTTTTCAAAACAAAGACAGCTATTTTAGTGAATTCGAAAAAATTAATTAATCAAATTAACTTATTTGACTAATTACATACATACATAACGCCATGCCTATTTCCAACAAATGAGGTGGTAGAACACCTTTTTTACATCCATTCCCATCTTGACAATCTACTCTTTTTTTACACACTTCTTTTGCTTCATTCAAATACAATAAATTCTGCATACACACACTTCTATTCCGCTTGCACAATTTGACATATTAATAAGGATGAAACAAAATAGTAATAAAATACTTGTTTTCATTTATATTTAATATTTATATAATAATAATTAAACTAAACCTTTCTAAGAAAGCTTTATTGAAAGCAACTAGCTGTATATATTTTAAAATGTCGCTAACAGTTTTTATTTGTGGCTAGTTGCATGCCACATGCAAACATATTCGCTTGTCATTGTTTGAAGTTAGTATATGGACATGTTCGTTGTTCGTTGCCGCATTATAGAGTTTTTTCCTTTTCTTTGCTTGGTTGTGGTTGGGTAAGTGCCAGGCGCGGCCTTCTTACTTACCAATCTTTGTTGCACATTATCTTGATACATGTACGAACATATATTACGGTTCTAATGACGCGACATGCCTATTTTGAAGCCTGACCTTTTCAAATGCAAAATGTATACCTACCTTCTTCTTAACGCTGACATGTTTTCTGTGAAACATGTTATTGTATTTTTATCTATACTTTATTTATATTCTTGGTATGTTTCTTAACATAATATTGAAGTTGTTTGTTTCAAAATGAATATCGGCACGAGTAATTTATTATAATGGATTTTTAAAATATTTTTAAAACATACGTATTGATTAAAAACTTGAAGTATGAGAAGAGAGAACTATGACTCTTTTCACTAGTAATGAAGCTTGGTTTGCAAGTTTACTCTGTATTGACGTATTGATATAGTTTTGTTGTCAATACACTCTGATATTAATTATTTATTTATATTAGAATGTATCAATAACAATGATTCGGAATACAGACAGATCCACTAAAAGGCAACTATTTTGCTTTATTTGGCCGAAATAAAATAATTATTAAATTTGATCTCATCGTAAGAAATTCTTTACGATTTTACGAACAACTTTATATATATATATATATATATATATATATATATATATATATATATATATATATATATATAAATATTTATTTGTCTCTAATTCTATCATTTTAACATAAGGATTGTATTCTCATTTTATGCTAGTAATTAATTCTGTCAGTGCAGACTGTTACAAAATAATATTAAAAGTATTTTTAAATAACTTTGAAATACTGAAATATTTCTGAAAGTATTATATACATATATACATTACAGTATAGATAGGTTTTAATTGGTATGTGTGTGTTTTAATTTCAAACAAATAGATGTTCGTTTCTTTTCTTATGTTATTTGTTCTTTACTAAATTTATAATTAAAATTCGTTTTACGTTCGCGTGCATTTGAGTTTAATCATAGTAGTAATTAAACTTTGTGACATTTACTAGGTATGTGTAGAAAAAGAAAAAAGTAAACTAAAACCATTTCAACTATGTATTATCGTATTCGTGCATTCCTGCGTCGGCCGGCGGCATCGAGTTCTCCACCGCTTCAGCTGACAAATCCTTAAAACTTGCAGTTAATAAACCAGCTTTTCATGCTGTATAAATTCTGCAGTTTATTGCTCCGTCCGAGTGCGTTTCCATAAAATACGCAAGTTTATACTGGCTGGCTGGAATTTTGCAACACAAATAAGTATTCGCCAACTTACATAAACTGATATATAAACGTGTACATATACGTGTGTCTTATTTTGAGTGAATTATGTGACAAACGTTACGTTTATTACCACCTTCATGTGCCAGCCCTACATGATATATTATTTAAACATGAGGTAATCAGAGATAACGAACCTAGCAGATAGAATTCTACAGAAAAATATGAATTACTATTCTGAGAACGACATAACCTTTTCCCAATCCTGAGTGTTATGTTAATTACGTACTACTGAATATGTTAAACTCAAATCACTGCAATAACTGGTTAAGAATCATACTTTTTTTTGTACCTAAATGTGCTTTTAACATCTAGCGCAAAAAGTACTCTTTTCTGCTGATGTATTTTAAACAACAAATAAACGCCTAGGCATATGCAACATATAATGCTTGCTGGCAAACTTAGATTATATAATTACGTTAGTTTTAAAATATACCACTTCAATCAATCAATCAATCAAATATTAGTATCTGAGGTTATATTATGTGATGGTTATATAATGGTATTAGCGTTATTGAAGTTATTGCAAATTATATATTATAATCATACTATTGAAATCATTGTGGCTTGAGTAAAACAAAATGGCCACCATATGCGCGCAGACACACCACACGCACAGATAACATCTTGGACGATTGTCTGGCTTGGGTTGCCTGTGTGTATATGCAGGTATAATTTACATTGAGTGCATTCTTTTCAACGTCAGATGGTCAGATCGTGCCAATTAGCTCTCGGCAAAGCCAATGTAACCACCGCTATACTCGTATACCTTTACGCTTATTATAGCCATGCGTTCATCGAACGACTGATGCTTGTTAGCTTGAATTTACAACGAACACCTGCGATTTTAACATTTTTGCTTCAAATTAATGATTTTTATCAGTTAATTTTTACTAATTTTTATAACTCTATCCGGCGAAACTGAGATTTCGCCAACTAATAAATTATTAAATTTTCCCTGAAATTTTCTCCAACAAAATTAGTCTCCCAAAATTAATCCAACGAAATATCTTTGTATAATGTATGTGAATTTATTTATACATCGTCTATTTTCATATCCTCCAAATTTATTTATTTCTTAATAAAATTTACGTTTAAAATCTTAGAAAATAAACTTAGTCATTGGACAACATGTTCAGTGTTGTGCAGCCCGTATGGAGACGGCATGTTCGTGTTTTTACGTCTTAATGTGCGTTGTTTATTGACCGGTAGTGACGTCATTTTATATTTATCCGTAAATCAACAGTATACCAGCTAATATCTTCCTACTCATATATAAAGTTTGCTGCATTGATTGACAACTGTTCTTACATTATTCGGATTTGAGATACATTTGTCTTTTAAATTTAATTATTGCAGTGTATTTTTCGTAATATAAACATATTTTAATTCACTTTTACTGAAAATTTGTGTAGTTATACAGACCTAGAGTTTACCAGCCAAAAATGACATTTGCTAAATGTGTACTAAGTTTTTTTTTTAATTTCTAATTTTCGTAAGTTGTATATCATATTAATAATATAACACCTATGCATATGCAACTTACCATATTTGGTACAACTACGTTATTTTGATTTGTTGTCGATTCAAACAACTAATTAATTACAAAGATAAAGCTAGATTGTAGCTATATTAACGAAAAACAAAGTAATTGGACCTACATTTATTAAAATTGTACATATTTTTACAATAGAATTACATTAAATTGACATATTTTTTGTAATGTAGCAGAAAATATTTTGATATATAAAAATTAAAAGTATATTCCAAATTTCTAGAGACAAAATTACACTGTAAAAAGTGTAGATGTAATGCATATTTTGTTCAATATTTATTCAATTTTTGCCACATTTAGGATGTTGCTCTTATTTTTGTGTAACAACACTTGTTTTTATTTCAGGATTGAAAATTCTTCATCATGGAGTAGTCTATCATAACAACTTTTCTTCAATAATCAGCTTCTGTCTAAGCTATTAGCCTTCATTGGTAAGTGATTTTTTTTTACAATACTTAAATAACAGTATTGAAATACAAACATTAAATACATTTTTTTGCACAAATAAACTACTTGACTTTTACGTCATTAAAAATGGGTAAAGATATAAAATCGTGTGCACCCGTGGAGTCAAATCTTATGAATAAGTTATTTAAGAGAGAAAAAAACATCTATATTTTTTGTAGTGAATGCTAATTAGGTCTATAAATAATAATAGACGTGCACCAAGTTTATATTAGAATGGATTTTGAATGCTTTTAGATTAAAAAGTTTGAGAATCTCTACCGTAGTTGGATATAGGCTAACTAACCAAATACTTACATGTTTGCCTATATAATAGTTATTTGTTATTTTGAATTACAATCTGTTCGATTAAATTTCAAAATATTTAGGTAAACTTATCTACACTTTTCATGATATACTTTTTGTTCGGGTTTGTGATGCCATCGGTCGGATATACGGATGGTCTGGTCCGGGACTTGTATCTTTAGTTCATTTGGTTTTATGGCCTCGGCTTTTCGAAGGCCGATTTTTTTTATTCCAACCCTTTTGACTGTTTAGATATGCAAGGACATTCTAGGTTATTTTCATCTTTACGGCAATTGATTGTAAAGACGGATTATATTATATATATATATATATATATATATACAATTTACATAGACGTTCGTACTATTTATTAATAAAATGTAAATTTAATCGAAAATATTTGTTGTTTCTACAATATTTCCGAAACGGCTGCACTTACAACAAATATTTATAAATTAAGAATGAAAGACTTTAATATTTCACAAAACTTTTATTTAAAAAGTTTTTTCAAAAAGTGTACCAGTTCCAAGAAAATTGCTATTGAAATTCCAAAATATCTTATTTTTGTGGCCATAGTGTGTACAGAAATTAATATTTAATAAATCATATCAACTACACTAGTCAATATTTTAATAGAAAAACAAAATAGGCGAATATATTTTGGCATTTTGTTTGATTGTCCAAAATAGATAGAGTGAGAAAGTTTTTAAAAGGATAGTAATATATTTAATTTATTAAAAAACTAACAAATTTCCGGTCATAATAATTACTAATATATAATATAATAAATATTAAAATTTTATATTTAAGTATCTTTCTTATCTAAACAAATAGTCGTACTACGTATAAGGAAGTCTAGTGTGGTGCACTACAAATATTTTGTTTTAATCCTTCATTTGCATCTTACGTATCAACGTCTTTTCGTTAGTTATTATAAATATTTTACATTTAGTTATTTAATTGATATACATTTTAACTGAAGAGTAAAATATTATACTACGCCTATGAAGTTTGAGCTATTTTCACGCTTATTCTAAAGGGTAACACTTTTTGTGCCCTAAAAGTAAATATTCTGCAAAAAAATCTTTGTTTAAGGATGTAAAATGGAAAGTGTCTGTTTAGCATACATATATACTATATAAGCATACTTAACTCTAGGTGTATTGTGTCTACATAACCTTGCAACATTTAAGGCGAAAGGAACTCAGTTTCACTTTTGTATTTATCACCACAAAAAAAAACGGAAGAAAAAATAAATAGCATGAAATGATGTATAACAAATTTAAATGTAAATTGATTTAATTCGAAATATATACGTTAAAAAAGGATTTAATTAAAAAAAAAAGTATTACTATTTAAGTCAATAATGCAACATAAATATATTTATATCAAAAATAGCAATTAGGTATAGACATGTATGAGAATATACAAACATATTTAAATTCAATTTTCATATTTGTTCCATTTAAAATACTTATCTATAATTCTGTACATAATATAAAATATCAATTAACTCAGATTAAATTAAATTTAATTGAAATGTAATAAAGTTCGTTAACCGTGAAATAGATTTGAATTACAAATTTTTATTTACTCAGCTTGCTTATTAAAATATCTTAATTAAGTGTAATAATTATTTATAATTCGTGGCTAATATTCATTTGTTATTATTTAATTTAAAACTTTTTTATTTTCGGCATTAATTAAAATATTATTCATATGTATAAAGTTATAATAATCAATTATTTCAGTCTAGTATACATATGAACCTTTTACTCTTCGTAAAATAACTGTATTACCAGTTGAGCAACATGCTTCAGAGTTAGTGCACCGGTTTACCAAGTGCTGGCGCTGGTTCGAAATTGGTGGCAGCGCTAACTTTGGCAAACACCGCTCAAAGCTCGAATAAGTTTTACTTACATATTTATGAAATATTGTTTTATATTATTAATTATTAAATACATACGAATTAGCGATCACTACGAAAGAACTGATCAAGCACAGTTTCTGGTTAACTTCTCTTAGTAACGCAGCCAAATAAATATTTTATTACATTTCGGGCACCACAATTTGGTACATATAATTGCTATAAATATACATATATGGTAGAAAATATAATATTATGGAATTTAATGTATACAATCTTATGGTCAAAAAAAATAAAATTACGCCTTAGAAGCTGTAGTGTAATATTTTCTTTAATAATAATAAATATATTAGGATTTGAGATGTGTCAATGTATTGATCGACTATACAATATACAAATGTTTGTATATGAGAGTACATTACGCTCTAAATTACATTTTAAATTCATCTATCTATATTTAATTTAATATTCTTTAATATCCTACTTTAGACAATTAAAAGAAAATTAGTGATAAAATAAAAAGGACGCAGTATATATACAGAACGTTCTATTTTATTTTCCATTCTTTAGAATGTCTCTTTGTTATTTTGTTTTGTTGCCAGTGTTAGTTGGTGCTGTTGCCGCACCTTCAACGTTCACTCGTTCTATAATGTATTTATAAATGCAAACGGTCTGCTCGTTGCTGCCACGCCGCCGCCGCCCTAAGCTCATACGGGGCCCGTAATTATGTAGATGCCGCCCCTTGGCCTCATATTCTATCTGTGTGTGCACCCCGTTCTCCTATCCACCGACGTAAACCTCTCGAACAACGAGAACGAGTCCCTTCTCTTAATTAAAAGTGCCTTGGTGTTCGTTTTGTAATTGTATCACTTGCATCGTAGTCAGTATTTGGAAGTTTCAAATATATTACTGAAAAATGTAGATGGAGTATGTTTGTTAGAATTGAATATATCTTCCGTATGTTTTATATGTAGTTTTCAACATCAATTACAAATATTATTCAACCGTAAACACATAAGAAAAGTACTAATATTTTATATTAACTACCATGTAAACTAGGAATAAACTAAAGCAGGTTTTTCATGTTACAATCACTTAACTGTTATCAACTGCAAACGTTATACATTTATAATCAATTGAAATTGATTTTAGAAGTCAATATTTAATTTTTAATGAAAACTCTTCACTTCTAAGTCAGTTTTCAAATATCAGTACAAAACAAACTAAATTTTTAAATTGTTTATATTTATTATACGTTGTAAAACTACATTTTCATAGTTTTTAATAATATTTAATTACTTTTACAGATTTTATAAAATTTAGATGAATTATTTGATGTTTAAATGAATTGTATTATATGTAGTACAATTTAACGTAAAATTAACTGTAAAATTATATAATATTTTTACATTGTAGATTGGTGCACGTAAATTCTGTTTACACACTTAACTTGCATAACATATTAAGTATATCTAATATATGATGCGTGTACTACTTAACTAGTATACCATTATCTAAAATGTCTGCTTTAGTATTGAAAACTAAAGAAAATGTATTCTTAAATAAATTAACATATTTCAAATATCTAGTTTAGTATTGACAATATACGAGTAGATGACGCATTATTCTTTATAGTTTCATTTTATTAATTAGGCATATGATAAAACTCTTATAAGCAAAATCGATTTAAGGCATTAATATTTCCCAAATGTAGTATTACATCGATCTATAATGCAATCTATTATTATATATTTTCACTTTTTTCCAAATTGATATAAATGAAAAATATGTCTATATATCTGAACTGCGTTATTTATTAAGTATATAATTATGAAGTAATTTTGATTTTAGTAGAGGTTTTATGGCAAATTTCTATAAAGTAACTTAAAATATATATAAACTAAGATGTGAGACACTAAATTTCAAGTGAGCTGCGAGTGAAGAATAAAATACATATGATCTGTGTTTTGTGTCTCAT
Organism: Nebria ingens riversi; assembly: GCA_018344505.1. Taxonomy (NCBI): domain Eukaryota; kingdom Metazoa; phylum Arthropoda; class Insecta; order Coleoptera; family Carabidae; genus Nebria; species Nebria ingens. The sequence goes on along the minus strand of JADQWA010000028.1, from coordinate 75,903 downwards.
ATAATGATTTATGTTTATTACGGTAATAAAACTTAATAATACTCAGAGAGCTTTCTCACTTCATCAGTATGTGGGTTAGGAATGCCTATAAATATTACTTATTTGCTAGGTACATAATTGTTATAAAAATATTATCAAATGCATGGATATATAATTTGTTGATGCTTCTAAAAATTAATTTTATATATTTTACATCAACTTGAGGCATTTATAATCACGTAAAAAGCTAGGGCATGCATACTGATATCAATTGATATCTAAATTCTATAGAATGACAAATCTTTTAAAAAATATATATATACGTTTAATATTTAATTAATAATTAAGTAAATAATAATCAGTTTTTTTTATATAGATATATAGAAAACCAAAAATACATATTTTTTAGACACATTCTAAAATGACTAATTTATTAAAAATTAAAATCTACAAAATAATATTTTTAAAAACTCCAAGTTAAATTAAATCTACGCAACTGTGTTAATTATATCTTTAATAATCCGTGAATGTCTTCCATTGAAATAGATTTGTTGGTCTTTGTAAAAATTTATTGTTTTCCTTGTAACTGTTTCGAACTTATGTTTCCAACTTTCTGTTCTAACGCTACGAATATAGTGTCAAAACTGAGCATTTGCCATTCTCTTTTCAAGTGTTCTCATTAGTTTATATGAAGTTTTAACTGCGAAACTTGTGCGTGGAAGCTCAACTTCAATATTAGGCAATGTGGTATAAAGCATGCGTAGTTCTTATGCCGTAACTAGAGTAGTGATGTAATCCAGCGTAATTGGCCTCTAAAGCCCGTCTTTCTTGGCATGACTCTACTTTGGTAACATGTTTTGCTTCGGTATCATCTCTTGGGTTTCATTTTAGTAATGGGTTAAACCATTCAAGCTTTGGGACGCTTTATCTACAATATAAATAATATTTATTAGATATATACTCGTATATACATATATATAT
>JADQWA010000028.1:0-74843 GCA_018344505.1 Nebria ingens riversi | reverse complement strand
TATATATATATATATATATATATCATAAATTATTTATTACATAAATTTATTTTTTGAATTATTCTCCTAGGTATTTTTTACAGTGTAGTTTCCCCATATGTTATAGCCCACCATACCACACGCGTCAGTCTCGCAATAGTGTGTGTGTGATGTTTCTATATTAACTTTTTAATAAAGCAACGCAGTGATTCGCGTGTTCAAAATTGTTTATAGACTAGTTCACAAATGGCAAGAACATGTGTTATTTTTCGCGTTGTGTTTGTGTGCTCACCTCGTTTCATTGTTGTTTGTTTATCGTGGAAATTGTGGCCATCAGGGTACCCACGGCGTCTCGGATGTTTGTTGGCTGCAGCGGCCATCTTTGGACACTGTTGTCTGTCTCTGGTTGCTGTTGCTGGCTAATAACACAAGCTGGCTGCAATGGGATGGCAGATCAACGAAACGAATGGTATTTTGCTACACTGTTAAAGTTAAAGTTCGTGTTTTATATTTTTATGTGTAGGATCAAAAAAAAAATTGCATTTATTCTTGAACGGGATATTTAATATTATTTATCTAGATAATTATAAAATGTAGTTTTTTATTCGATACAACTTTAGTTGAAACGAATAATTTATTTACTAATGTTTTTATTTGTTTAGACTTTCGTAGTTTATCATGTTTCGTGGTTTAAAATATAAATTTTCCAAATGTTTTTAATCAAAAGATAAGCCATATCACTTGCTGATAATTTATACTCCAGTCAAACTCTACTAAGAGAAATAATATCCACATTATGATTATAGCTCTTGAACTTAGGCAGCCGTTTTATTTATAAGATAAATCAAATTTTAAATGACTTTTAATTGTACTATTTATAACTCCTACTATATACAAACCGCTTTGAGTACTAATACTACTTAATTAATTCTTAGTAAACAAATAATATTTAATTATCATAATATTGTACATAAATATTAGTATTTTTATTCCTTTTGAGCGGCTATTAGTTATAAAAGGAAAATACCATTTCTGAAACAATACACAGTTATGATAAACTCTCATATTCTTAGAATGTATTTCAAATATTTTTCTGTTTCACCTAATAATTCTTAGAAATTTTATTGGTTTTGAAATTTTCGGTTCCCTACGTCTGTTATTAAAAATAAAATAATTTCGTGCCTTTTCTTCAAATGCCTCTATAATTTTTTTTTTTTCGTTTACTGCTCGAAATTATAGTTCACATATGTCAGTTTCATTTTTCGTTTTCAAGTTTGGTGAAGCGTTATACATTATGTCTATGTTTATGTTATTTTACACTCGTATTTATTTATACTACCACGAAAATGTGTCGAAATAGTTATTTCGGCCATACAACAACCATTTTACGATATATCAGTATTTCAGTTCGGCTGTCTTTGTGCAGTGAACCTTTTTACGGAATAATATATATATATATATATATATATATATATATATATATATATATATATATAAAATTATTTGATGGGTATTCATTAGTTATTTATATAATATGTATTCAAGAATTGGGCGAGGATAAAATACGGATGGGATTTTCGAAAGTTTTCACCAGAATTGTAACGATTTGCTTTCCAACGCGTTGAACATCCCTAAATTCGACACAGGGGTTGAGATTTACTTTCTCTCTATGAAACGAAATCCGCGTATCCTTTAAAACGGATGAAGCATAAGAACGTGGTTTCCTGTTCGTTTCCAGGAACGTGCACTTACGCCCTCCTTAACTCGTGTTGTAAGCGGAGGAATTTGTAACTATACTTAGCGGGAGACTCACTCGATAAAACAGTCACGCAATTGACTGAACTCATGTATATATGTGTCTGTGGTTGGTTGATGGAGATTTTTAATTTTTCTTGTTGGTTTTTAACGGTGGGCGAATTGGTTATAGCTACTGGTGTTGAAGAATGAAAATTCTAAGTAATTTATGAACGTGTAGGATGTTAGGTTCGAAACATCTTGTTGTAGGTGGCATTACATGATGTGTTTGTATACACCTATTTCCGGTCTGATAGTAGGGTGTATTAACATCAGTATCAGACAACAATGACATGTAGGGTTGATAAGGAACATAATGTTTTGTCGAAATTGTAATTTGGATACAAGAAACATCTTCCGTTTTAGAAGTTTGTTATTTAAATTTACAAAAGATTAATGTGTTGTTAAACGATAAACTACTGTTTAAAACACTTTTTTATCTGTGCAATTAAGAATAATAGTATAAATATATCAGTGGGAATTTAAAATACATGTTTTATTTGTAGTATAATATTTATTATATTTAATTATTTGTGTCAACTAAACAGTTTATTAAAGCATATTTGGTCGTAATATTTAATAAATATGTTTAAATTCATCCAAATATTTATTTCTTTGTCTTTTTAATATTTATATTCATTTAAAATTCTCAAAATTAATTAAATGGTTCGTAGTTGAACATTTATTTAAATTATATTCCAATGGGCATCCAATTAGTATTTTCTATACGAAATATTTTTTAATTTTTCTGCTTAGACCAGACTTCTTATAAATTTTATCGATTTAATAATGTAAAAGTCCATTTTCCGTTAATTGTTCATCTGTGGTGCCACTTAATAGAGTACCGCGAGGCAGAATAATGGTTGCCCAAAATGTTGAGTTTCTTTGTTGAAACATATAATATTTTGGAGCAAATTATAGCAAATCTAGTATTATTATATTTGCAAGACACAAAAGTTTCAGAACTCTAAAGTTATGACTTTCATTTGCGTTGAGCAACATGAGAAATAAACGAGAACTAAAAATAAACTGGTTGTCGTGGTGGCGCGAATTGCAGTACAGTTAATTCCGTATTATAGTAGCGATTTACCGAAGTTCCAATCGCAGAGACGGTTGAAGGGAGTAACGTAAATAAGAATTAGTGTCCGAGCATGGGGCACGACGACCAACCCACGGCCATATGTGCATATCATTTTAAGTTGACTAGTCAGTTGTGTTCACTTAGCCACCTCGTGGACGCGAACTAAATGGACGGACGTGGGCTAAATCCAATTTATACACAAAGTGTGTATAAAATCAGACATACGGAATTGTGAAACCAGTCGTGGGTAATGGGAAATTATTGCAATGCATATCGATTTAGCAACAAACATATTGAATTGTTTATTAGATTAGATTTCTGTTTGAAATTACTTAAAGCTTGTATGTATGTATATAAGGCTGCTACCTACACAGATTAGTTGATTTCATTTGAAAATTGTATATGCATGTATTGGAAACAATATTTGATTACTAAAACTAAAAGTTATTTTCAATTATGTATATAGATTAAATATTTGTTGTTTATAATAATTAATATTCATTCTATATAATCAAGACTTTTATCAACAAATAAAACACGTTTTAAAACTAAATTTATAAGTGAGTTTATGTAATTTAAACAAAGGAAAACAATTGGTACAGACACAATACGTATTGTATTACTTATTAGAAAAATTGACCATATATAATTTAGATTCAGGCTTTTAAAGAACATGTATTACAAATTATATATTAAAGGTATATTTATTCTAGAATATTTTTATTTTCTATCAGTATATTTAAAGTAAATATTAAAATTCAATTAAGAAAAATGGTAATTGTTAACTGAATTGAATATACAGAGCAGCAATTGCATTAATTATAACATTTGGTTACAAAATTCTTAACAAAAGTAATAACTAATACTTTCTATAATAATTAGTTTAGTAATTATCCATAAACACATTAAAATCAAACGCGTATAATGCAATGAGGTCATATACATCATATAGTGAACGTTCGTCATATACATATGTAAATAAGCCCAAGGTATACTTGATATTGTTGTTTGAATCGCAGTTTATCTATATTAAAGTGCAACCCGTTTTAAACTTAACGCAAAACAAGTCGCAGGTGCCAAGTTCTTTTGTCTTTGACGTGAAGAAGACTTCCATAAGCTCCAGCACGACAGCCGAGGCTATAAAAACCACATAAAACCTTAATTTTACGTGCTAGATAATACTTTTTTTTTCAACTGATAACATCGCCTACTATTCAATGTTAAACGGCTACCACTTTTGGTCTGAAATATTTTTAATTAATCATTAATATAAATTGAGAATTTTCCCAAAATGTAGGTATTTTTGTCCTTTTCAACGGATAAGCATTTCTGTTTTACATAATCATATATTAGTGATTAATCCCAGTGAGACATTTGCATCTGTTTTGTTTGCGAACGCAAAGGATTAATATGCATATGCAAGTGGCCAATAGCGTAAAACCTCTAATGCCAATGCACCAATGATGGTACAGTGTGTTAGCCAATCTACATATCCTGCTGTGCAATGATATTGCAAATTTATACAACGTTTTAAATGCTATTTTATTTGTTTATAAACTACAATTTATTAGGTATTTCATTTTTATAAAATTTAATAAACATTATGAACAAAAATGTGAAATATATAACTGTTGTAAATTATATCAGGTAAAAACTTAAAAACACTGTCTTACCAATATAATAATTATTAAATTAGATACAATAAATATTGTATTAAATATACGAATATTTTTTGAAATTCTAAGCGTTACATAGATAGTAATTAACAGTTATAATTTTATGTTGTAGTAAATATATTTTGTGTATCTGTTATTTTTTAAAATATTAATATATTAGTCATTAACTTATATTTTTCTTAGTGAAAGATTAAAACATTTTTTAAATGATGAGTCAAATTAATAGTATAGCTTTGTAAGAGTGAATATGATGAATTGGTTTAGTTAATTATTTAAGTATTATTATGATTTATTTGTAGAGATATATTATTAAATTTTATAGCAGTTTGTATGCGATCAGAATGCAAATGAAAGAAATGTCAGTGTGCTGGGTTGGCTTGGTGAAGTAAACATCGTTAGATACGTTCTTAATAATAAAGGCCACAAGAGCTCCACTTGTAAATAACTTGGACGACTGACAAAAAGTATTAAAGTTAAACAGTTTATGATAACTGGCCGGTGCTCATGTGCATACCCAACCAACGGATACACTAATGAACTTTAATTCACATACTTTATACGCGCCAAACATATAAACTGTGCAAAATTATGTTGCATTTCAGGTTTCTCTTCGCAAACAGACTCAGTGTACAAAGTGCGCGCGCATCGCTTACTGTAACAAACAGCGCACTGTGGACACCATTTACGAGGCGACCGCCAATGATATGACGAGAACTAAACGGCCTAATGCCCATTTTTTACCGATCGAAGTCAGGTTGTATTATTTGTCATTTGTTGCATATGTGCTTCGGTTTGATGTGAGCCTGCATGTGGATCGTAAATATGTCCCATGAATACGCGGGTTCTAATGGTTCTTTAACTAAATCATATTTTAGTATTACCCACTGGATAATGAATCAAACTGGTATTATGCGAGCAAGTAATTGTGAATTTCCGTATGTTTTAATGTTTAGATATCTAAAAAATTGAACTGAAAATATTTTCTAAATAAACATATAACTTACCTTTAGCAACTACACTAACAGAAATCTTAGTCACTACTAAAAATATCTCAGCCTAATAGCAGTATTTGAGAATTCTTACTTTCTAATTTTTTTTGCATCATATTTTCTGTTTGTTGGGAGAAATCTTCTCTGCCCATATAGCATTGTCATAGTATTCTATAGTTTGTGGTCACTCTTTCTATTTTATTGCGCAAAAAATTCTGAATATGAGTTACTCGAAAATTTAAAGGCTTTGGAGAAAGTTTCAAAGGCAAAAAATCTTCCAAATTTTAAGCTTAGTTTAGGTTATTGTTAAAAATTATAAAATCTTGCAATATTCTATGAGTAATATTTGCAATATTCTATGTAGATTTAAATAATTATTTAGATAATTATCATTAAAAATATTTATCTAGAAATTACTTTGAAAACGTATTTCAAACTCAATACAATAATTATTTAACTTTTTATGGTATCGTCTAGGTGATTAAAAAATTATATGAAATATTTTGCAACACAGTTTTAATATATTATAATAAATTTGACATCAATCCGCAAGTGTTTTAAAAAACATGTTTAAATAAATAAAATATCCATAACGATGTAAAGAAATATGAGTAAAAGTTAAACTTTATAATAAATCATATTTAAAAATATATTATGAACAGCAGCAATGATATTCTATAAATTCATAATTCCTTCATACATAATTTAGTATTTTTAAATAAATCAGTCTTACAGTAGCTTTAAGTTACCGTTACACAAATGTATAACAGGTTACTTATATTTTGTTACTGTAAAATACAATTTAGTTATGAGTAAATAACAAGGCTCATATTAACTTAGAAAAAAATAAGTTAGGTATTAAAAAAAAACATAACATTTTAAAACCAAATTAAATAAGATAACACAGTTAACTATAATCACAAAAAATATCTCGCGATTGTTTGCTCCTATAACAAGTCACACATCCATACCGCTGTTGTATCAAGCCAGTTAGATACTTCTCGACTCTCTGTGAGCCTGGTAGCTAGTACGTAAGGATAGATCATACCGCGAACGAACCTGCATAGATACGCGTCTAAAATACAAGTGCATCTGGCGTCGTATGCACTGGCGATGCATTCCGTCGTTTCCTAGGACTGTTATACTGTTTTTGTATCAGGAGACAGTAAGAGAAAATATGATTGTTAACAGTTTAAATAAGGAAAGAGCACAATATGACTTGGTTTTTAAAGAGATATTAACATTTTTCTATAAAGCAAAAATTAAATAGTATATCTTATTAAAAGAAATCAAGATAAAAATAAATTGATTTGATGAATTTTTTTATTGATTATTTATTAGGTATTATTTCAAATAAATTAGTTAAAAAATATTATTTATTGTATCTTAATTAATATTATAAAAATACTTAATAAGTATTGCTATAATATTTTTAAGTTTTAACAAAACACAATAGAAAAATAATTGATTTAAAATAGCATTATTTTATATACCTACCTAATATTAATATATTTATTAAACCAGCACTATAGTGTTATTTCTATTTAATTTAATTATTAAAAAAATAAAAATAAACTGCATTGAATTATCAATATATGTAATTTTATTTTATCTAAATAAACCTCCAATGCTAAACCTATCCCCACTGCCAATTGTGACGTCATTGCCAAAAACTACAATCGTTGTGAGACACACGCGGACCAATCACCATGCACTTGTTACCTATTTTCTATATAAATATTATAAATAAACAATTATTTAAACTAATATATATTGCATTCTGAATATATTTAATGCCAGGAAATCATACATTGGAAGAGGTGCTCGTGGCCGGTATGACGACTTGTCTAGCCTAGATAGACACATACGTAGTGTTGGGAGGTAAACACTTTGACCACTCCGTGCCGAGGCCAAAAGCTGGTTGGTGTGCAGCACTCGTACGTGGTGGGAGACGTGGGTATCGTGTGACGTCAGCAGAATTGCATTGGTTCTATGCAGTTCTTAAGATATTTATTCTAAATAATTGAATAATATATATTAATATATCAGTATTTTATTTTATTAAGACTTAATCTAATTTTGGATTTGCATTTTACGTCATACATATTACATTTAGATCAAAAACGTTTAACCGGATCTAGGATATCATCAGGATATTAGGATCTGAATAAGAAACGACGTTAATTTAATCGAATTTGACTTTTGACATTTTAGTATTTTTCAACAATTAAATATATTTATTTCATTAATTTAATTATCTCAACAAAATTAAAATATCTTCAATTTTACCATTTAATAGTTACCTATATAATTAGCACACCAGGCAAGGCTAATCATGCAATTAACATTCCGCAAATCTAAATTGACATATTTCCGATTAATTTAACTCTTATATGTATATCTTGGTGTAGAGACTAACAAATGAAGAAGTCGTCTTTCACATCTTCATCAGGTCATTGACTTGTTTGTGAGTGCAACGGCAATAAAAAATAAAAACACCAAACAAAAATGCATCAGTTACAAATTTTTGCGTCAGTAAAATGGTTTCTGCAGAAAACAGAACTGGTTTCCTTAACCGGCTGTTTTATTTACTCTTATTTTTATTTGTTGTCGGAACAATAATGAAATGCAAGCTTATTTATACAAGAAACGCGTCATTTTCATAGAAGCTACATTTTTAAAAACAATGTTAAATATGAACTTACGTTATATTTATGATATTAAATAATAATTATTGAAACTTAAAGGTGTATTGTATGGTATTTACTTTAAAATGAATTTAAATACGAAAATGTACATTTTAAAATGCTATGAATAAAAATAATACACAATTATGTTTTATTAAAATGTGAATAACATGTACATATATTTAAATATTTTTAATTAAATTGCCTTGTCTGATAGCATAAAAACGTACAAGTTTACGAGGAAAATGCAGTTGGAGGTTAGTCGATAAGAGATGATTAATGGTGTATTAATAATTTATGAATGCACTTGGAAAAAGGAAAATGAATATCTACTTTAATATTTTTTATAAATCGCGTGTTGCATTTACAAAACATACAGAAAAAAGCACTTATAAATTACTTCTAGTTAAAAACCATAATCTGTACGCAAATATGCATCATTGTTTCATTTTATAAAACTAGGAATACATCAGCAAATTTATTTTTGTGTTGAATTACGAACTCTCACGAGTTCGTTCGGGTATACTCGACAGTGTTCAACTTCTATGCTAAGTTTAATTCTCTTTTTACACGATGTATAATTTCAAATAATGTAAGATGATTTATTTCATTATTATTTTAAAATAATTTTTAATAAAAGCGAGACTAATTTATTTAATTGGACATTCTAATATATATATATATATATATATATATATATATATATAATATATATATATATATATATATATATATATATATATATTTATTGCAATTTCTTCAGATACCATATGGAAATAATATGCTTGTTAATAACTTTTAGCATTCGGGTCAAGAATTTAAATGAATACACTAAATTTATTTTTAACATATACATTGCTTATTGTACGTGATGGTGAATAGAATCGCGTGTATGTTGCCAGTACCTCGGTAGTTTATTTATACAAATTATTTATATGTTAGGTCTGATGCCGTCAACTCTGCTGTAATAATTGCACTAGTTAGTGCAAACAGATTTGCACGTAGCACGCAATATCACATGTGAAATACATCTTAAGTAAAGACTGATAGACTATTTTAATCTTAATTTATATTCATAATAATTTTCGAAAGATTATTTTATGAAGTAAAATTAGCTAGAAATACTATTATTAATTTTAAAATATTTCATAAATAAATAATGCATTACTGCATATTTAAACATAAATAAAAATATATTTTTTATCTTGACGGAAATGATAATAAATTCAATACATATATACCGGATATAATTTTTCTTCATTCATTCTCCATCATTGCTTTTGTCGTCTTCATCACGTTCTTCGTTGATTCCTGTCCCCATTTTCGTACGGTCATGTATGTGTGTAATCTATCCTTTTCGTCTTTGTGTCTGTGATGTGGAATGGTAGATGATGGAGCTATATAGACACAAAGGGTTCCCCCTGATGTGTATGTGTGCTCGTTCCACGGATCATGGCTGCCTCGTCCCATTTTACGCCCCGTAAACCAAACAACTTTAGTTTTATCTTTACCATATTTTTGAAACGTCGCTTGCTTGTATGCTATATTTTTTCTCGTCTTCTATTCAAACTTTTTTGTCGGCAGTTTTGTTTTTCATTCGATGAATCGACGTTTCGATCCAAAAATTCATCAAAACATATAATACAAATACATATATTATGTTACTTCAGCATATATTCTCATTCAACGTTTCAGCTTCTTTATTATAATAAATGTAAAAGCGGCGTATAATATTCATTCAACCACGAAACTATATACAATATTTCATAGTAAAAGTCCCCTAAGACGTCCCCCTATAGCTCCCCAACTATTCTTTACTTTAAAAGTATCCTGTTGATATTCCCCTAAGGGCGCCACTGCAAATAATTCTTCATCAAACTACCCTTCTAGTCTTATAGAATTTTATAATTACTAACGAACGTACGTGACTGAGTATGTGTAGAGATATGTTGAAAGAAAGTCCTAAACCTTAGTACATAATTAAATATCTTCACCACATTCCTGATGCCTGTGAAGCTTGATGCGTAAAACACTGTAGGTATTGACGTCCATATTTACCGCGTACATAACTGTATTTAATTTAACGCTTAACTTAGGCTGAATAATATACCTAAGTTATTTTATACGTTATGGTGCTCATTGATTATCCAAAAATGTAACTATAGAATTAAAGAAGCACTACCAAAATGTGTATTTCGCCATTTGTGTAGCTGACATGATTTTGTATGAAATTATTTATAGAATTATGTAATTTTACTAAATTTAAAACAATTGCTTGCTTTTTATTATAATTTTAAAATAATTAAGTAAAATTACTTAAGTTTTAAAATTATATAGTTTATGTTGTTATTTATTGCATTTGGAAACTTTGAAAATGCAAAATGTAATAACCCAGCATTACGGGTTGCATATGCCTAGGCGTTTTATGATATGCGGCGTAATCGTATAAACCATTTAAACTTTTATATAAATAAACTACGTAGTACCAGTAGTTTAGGCTTATAATATTTTAAGTTCGACTAGCAAATAGCTCAATTTTTATTTAAAAAAATATATTTGTATTATTGGGAATTTTTTTAGAGAACATAACATTTTATAATTACTCTTTTGAGGAATAATTTATAATACTTTGTACGTATAACTATCAAAGAATATCTAGAAAGAAAAGCAGCAGATGCTTATCCGTTATAACCTCCATGCAGGTATCTATTTGCACAGAAAACACACACTTTAAATAAACTTGAACATATTTATGAAAGTATTAACGTTGGTATCTACTATGTAGTTACTGCAAGAAAATTATACATAAATATATTTATGTGTACACTGTCATTTTTTGTTTTATGATAAAATACGATAGTACCTATTCATAAATACCGTTAAGTTATATTACTTGTAATAGCAAAATTGGAACAAATATATTGTCAGTTTCTTTGCGTTTTTATAAAACTCATTAAACCATTCTTCTTAATAATATTAGAAAAATATAAATGCCTCAAAATTCTCTTATAAATTTTAAAAATACTAACCCCTTCTGTATGATATACATTATCTACGTTACTGATCCCATAAAATGGGATTCACCCTTCAGTTATGATTCATATTAGAGTCGCAAACGTATTGTCTTGCAGAACATTCAAACAAATTCCTCCATTGTCACTGGCCATTTGCAAACTACGCCATCCATTATAAACCCTTTGGCACTTAGGAATTTCTTTTGTACTCCTCATAACCGCCATTTTCTTAATGTTAAGAGCACTCCTTCTGACACCATAAAACACAGTGAAATTTGGAGTTATTGTTGCTCTGAAAAAGAAAATCACATGATTCATTAAACAATATTATACCTAAGGTTAAATTTTATTTTAAAACTATATTCGTTATTGAAATTTATACGAATGGTGTTTCTTTATCTAGTTAGAAGTTGGAAAATACGTGAATTATTTCTGTTTGATATTTGTAAAGTTATAATATCTGGAATAAAACGTTTTTAAAAAGTGATCACATATTTCTTAAGTATTTAAATTGAAATAATTCGTAAAATATTTATACCAACACAATGAGGTTGTTGGACAATACTCATATAACAGTTTAAGATTTTATAGGCTCGTAAAGTTCATATAAAAAGTGATTTATTAGCTTGAACTAAATTCTGATTTAAATCTACGCCAAGATTTGTCTTAAAGCATATTACTAAATGCTTAGAAAATAGTTCAAGGATTCTAAGTAACGCTATATTTTTTATTTTTCATGTAGGATTCAATTATTTTCCTTTCTAACTAATCTTTTTCATATTTTAATAAATCTTGACATTATAATGTATTTTGAAAACCGGTTTTTCTAACTCACTAATGAAGTAATTGAGCAAGCGATTCTAGATAATATTACTTTTGTCCTCTGATATTTATATGATAATGAAATGACTTTGTAAAAAAAATAAATGGGAATTGAGTTAGTCTGAGCATGTGTATAGCAATAGTTTTGTTTAAATACCACATGTTAATTTTACTTCGCCAATACGCTTCAAATGTGAATTTATCTTTGAAACCTTTTTTCTAAACGTTTTACTTCCATAAAGGATTCCCTAAGAAAGTTTATTGGTAATTTTCACAATCGAGCAAAGGAATTATTGTTTTATGCTTTATACATTGGTGTTGTATTTATTAATGATGGGCCCATCTTTGATAACCAATAATAATAAGTTTAGTTTTCAAAAATGGCGCTCTACTTTAAAATTTCTGGATTAATTGAAAGACGTGCTTCAATAATGTAAACAACTATAACTGGTTTATTGTTACGATATTATAATGATTTTGTTTAACGTTGTTTTCATCTTCTTAATTTAAAATCATGACCAAAGAAGGTTTATTTTTCAGTAGGTATTTTTAATATTACATACATACCTACATAACTTTACATCCATTCCCATCTTGACTATATTTCGCCTTTTTTATACGTAGTCGGTATATTTTGTTTAGATAGTAAATACATTTTAATTTTATGAAAATATGTTGATTCATTTCGTAGAGAATGTCCAGTGTCACCATAATTTCATCGTTTAGATTTTGATTCGTAAGTGAATTTAAAATATTTACGGTTCCCGTTTTATCAAGTTTTGATATAGTATTGTAAATGACCCTTAAGTGCTCTGTCACCACGTCAAGGTCGGCTCCACATCGACAGAGGTCTGGCCCACCCGCCAACATTGGGACATCCTTCCTTCCTTTTCAGGAATACATTGTAGATGGAAGCTGAAAAGAAGCATACATTAAATACAAATATTAAGCAATTTCTGGAAAAAAAGAGGACATAGATGAAACAACAAACATTGATTAAATTGGGATATTGATCAAATAAATTGAAAACAAAACAAACAAATTATAGATTAAAGATTCTGTAAGAAAAAACCAAATCATACGTTAAAGATATTGAAAACAGACAGACAGATAAAATAAAAGAAATATAAAGTTTCTCAAGATTAACAATAAAATCCTGATATAAGAAATTGTAGATTTAAAAATCTGAAGAAAAGAAACAAACTCTGGAAAAATAGAAATCATAAATAAAAGAATCTGAAAACAAATACACTGATTAAATAAAAGAAATACAAAGTTTAGCAAAATAAATAATCAAAATTGGCTCTAAACACATAAGCACAAATATGGTACAAAAAAAATACTTCTTTAAAATTTAATTTTCACAGCACTTACTCTCATACACTAACGATGGCACATGCATAATTGCGGTTTTTACACAGCCAAAGCAATAACGGTATAATTCTAGTGACTGTAGACATTAATAGCGATTTCCATTCTTTGATCATTTTAACTAATTTATGATAATTAAATGATATATCGAATTATTTATCTAACACTGGCGTAACTGTAAAGACGAGATTGTTGAAAGAAGACGTCAAGAATTTGTGTGTGCGACCGTATAGATAGACCGGTATAATCCTGGATAGGACCTGTTCTCAAATCGTAAATCACATTGCGGCTTGGTCACAAACCCATATGAGAAAGATTTCTTAATTAATGCATGCAACTATGTATGTATGACATGGCGGCGACTATTCCATACAAAAGACTCTTTCAAACAGTTTTTTCTACGGAAAAAATGGGAGGAGTCTCATCACTTTAGAAAGGGTTGAGTGTATCATATGTTCACATTTATATTTCTAATTTTATTTAATGCATATAACTTGTAGCGCAACATGTAACATCTAATTAGGGGACATAATATTACGATTATTCGGTATTAATTATACGGGTATGACATTTGAATCCTTATTCATGTTTTAAAAATATATATGATGCTCTCACCTTTTTTATATAAATGTATCATTAAGCTCTTTCTTCAAATTTGAATATACTAATTTCAAAATTCTGCATATATATATATATATATATATATATATATATATATATATATATATATATATATCCTGATTTACTTTTTGATAAATTGGAATTTCTTTATTGTGATAATTAGCGAAACTTCCAACCGTTTTGAGATAAACTAAAATTACATATTTATTAATTGATTACGTAAAATTATTTAACAAACAATTATTTTATCTTAAATTTAACAAAAATAAGTAGTAATAATATTACTTTGTAATCAGAAACGCAATAATGGTTCGATTTATTAAAATTCAGTAATTTAACAGAAGGTATAATATAGAATAAATGGAACTAATGAAAATCAAGTGATTGTACTATAATATAAATAATTTCACTTTGAAAACCATTGCAACTCTTATCACAGAGTGTACACAAAATCACCGACTCCAATGGAGCTCTCCATACCATTTCTATTCCGTATATATATATATATTACCTTCTCTAGTACGGAAAGCCTTATCTGAACTGCCTGAAGCCTTTAGCCGCGCACACATAAACTGCTGAAACCGTTTCAGTTTCAGAAGAGAAATCCTCTCTAGACTCTCTTTAAATCCCTCTTTTTGGATGCAGGTGTTGTCGCTGGAGCTTTTTTCTATCGTCTTTGTTTGAAATCATAGTTGGGCATCGTGCGCGAGAACGAGATGGGAGCATATGAACGTATGTTGCATTATTCACGGGTATGTTAATGCGATTTGATTATGTTTTATTTATCAACAGAAATATCTTGGTTTTGGTTGGTATGTTTTCTGATGTATTTTTGCAATG
Source organism: Nebria ingens riversi (assembly GCA_018344505.1). Lineage (NCBI taxonomy): Eukaryota > Metazoa > Arthropoda > Insecta > Coleoptera > Carabidae > Nebria > Nebria ingens. Next base: position 59,969 of record JADQWA010000028.1, on the reverse strand, counting down.
TTTATGTAGCTAAAGGCGACATAAGTTGACTTGTCTGATGGCAAGGCAATAGTATCTGATTTTGGATTTTTAAATTATTTAAATTTTTATATACATAGTTTTAGAAATAGATGTTTATTTGAAAAGTAAGTTGTAAATTATGTTGGAATTGGATTTTTATCAAGTAATGACATCTGGATTTTATATAACAATTATAGTCATATTATGCAATAACGTCGATTTTTGGTTAGGTTTTGAATAAATAGAACTTCGGATTCAATTTACGTAAATATTAAGTAAGGGTGAAGTTTAGATTACAGAAAGAGATGAGAGTTGTATTTGTTGAAATACAATCAAGACAATGTATTCACATTATTTGTTGAGCGTTACATAAAATGACTATAAGTATTCCCAAAGAAAAATAATTAAGACAGATACCATGTTGGCATGTTGGCATAAAAATAAATGCTGTATTATAATTAAAATATTGCATTATTTCTGTAACTACTCTACCAATTTTATTATAATTATAGTATTTATGTAATATTTATTCGTAAATTTAAAGTATTTCATTTAAAAATACATCCAGGACATATTAGAACCCTGCATAAGCGACCACTATCAAATAAATCTAGCATTATCTATTTGAAACTAAACATGTTAACAAAAATTCCAAAGACAAATCCAATTTGTTATTCAGCCAACAACGTTGCAATTTAATGCATGTAAAAACCTCTTGTAATATAATTATTTTCGCAGAAAACCAACTTAGAAAATGTACTTACTTCACATTACATATCCTAAGGTTCTTTAATTACTTTTAATTACTATTATTACTGCAATTTCCGGAGGGACAATCACATTCTACTGTTATCTTCTAATGCATTTCCCCAAACATCATCGTACTTTTTACACCATTCTTTTATGTTTCTTTGTCATGCTCTGTGCGAATAAGAAGAAGAACCGTGAGTACTTTCATTTACTTTTAATTCTAAAACTTAGTCAACTCAATTACATTTTTGTTCTTTATCTTTTCTTTTTTGTATTTTTCTTTAATTAAACAATCAAATTCTGTCGCTTGGCGCAAATTCTCTTTTTTATCACGATAGCATTTTCGTAAATTGGACAGGGTTTAGACTGTGAAGTTTCTTCAGTTTTAAAATCTAGGCATATATATTCTAATGCATTAACCCCTGAGGTGCAACATAACTGATGGTTGTGTTGCAACTATAATATATATATATATATATATATATATATATATATATATATATATATATATATTATATATATATATAAGAAAGAATTTGCTATATACTGAGACATTTTATGGTATACACCAAACATGTAATTTTTTTGTGTTATCTATATTGTTCAAAGGTCTTTGACAGTTTGCAGAGTAAGTGTCCAGCTACACAGATTAAAAATAGTAAAATGTTTTACAGTTGTTTTAAAAATTACTAATTCGAATACCTATATTATTATATATTGAAAATGTAAGTATTTGCGCATGTTTAATAACACGGAAAATCAATGTTTAAATAAAAATTAAATAGTGTGGGCAATAAAAGCAATTTAAGAACCTGTTTTAAAATATAATAAAATGTTTTAAGAACAATAAATGAATTATAAAAAGCTAATAGCTGCATAAAACTCACACTTAATAAAGTTATATCGGTTCTATAATTATTGTATCATTGTTCATTACAATTACACAAAATAACCATCATTATTATTTTGAGTATCGAAACTGAATTGAGAATGCATACTCTATTAAATTGGATATAAACATAAATTTAGGACCTCAATATTCAGAGGTTTCGTCTATATTAAGGCAAGCATGTATCAGAATAACTTTATTTTCGTAATATGGTCTAGCGGGGACCACTGGACATTTAGGACATTTTATTGTATATAGTGGGCAGCCGTTACGCATTTTTTTACGAGTTTTCTTTATAACAATAATATGAGGGTCTTCTAGAAGTACAGATAATATTAAAATTTTGATAAATATAATCGTGGTACAAATCCATTCTGATTTAGATTTGATTAAACATATAATATTAAAATCAATTTGTTTATTACCTTTCGGGAGTCAATTCATTCGTTGTACACGCATGAGGGATTGTCAAATGGAAACACGGAAATAGGAGAGATGAGCTAATATATATATTTAAAGTATGTTGGAAAATTAATTTAATTACCACGGTTATGGTTTGTGATATTTGAAAGCTTGTGATCGAAAGCTTCGTGTTAATGCGCGGTTTGTGGTAAATAATAACCATTCAATTATCAAAACTCAAGTACTACTTTCTTATGGAAATATGGATGCTGGCTTGCTTGGACGTTTCAGTTTGTTTCTTCGGTAATAAGCAAGAGCAATTAGTATCTGTTAATTTTTACTTTCTTATACGAGTGTATATAAGAAAGTATTGTAATCATGACAATTTTCGAAATTGAGATGATAATGGAAACACACCTTTTGACCTTCCCTGAGTCGAATCTGACTATTTTCAGAATTCCGTTTGTTGTTGTTTGTTGTTGTTTGTGTGTGTGTGTTGTGTGTGTGTTTGTGTGTGTGTGTGTGTGTGTGTATGTGTTTGTGTGTGTGTGTGTTTGCGCGCGTGTATGTGTGTGTGTGTGTGTTTTTTTTTAGATTGTTAATGTATATTAATATAATTTTATGTCACTTTGGAATTTGTATTGCATTATTATTATCCGATATAACTATGCAAAGCAATTTAGTTTTACGATAATAAAGTAAAAGCTTAGTAGACTGTGTATTAGTAAGCAATTTAAACCACGTTTTCTGCGAAATGAGTAGTTTCTTAGATTTACGGAACTAATTTGGTCGGCAGCATTTAACGTAGGATCTGCCAGTGTCCACGCATGGTAGTGATCTCTTGCACGCAGTTGGCATTAAGTGGACCAGTGTCGACCACAGATGAAGCACGTCCATCGTTAAATAAACCCTAGCGGAGACGTCCTATACTAAAGCGCAGTACATACAGTAAACCAGTTAACCTTAATCAAATCGTTAAATCGAACACAAATGAATTTATTTCCTGCGACAGAAAATAATATTTAGTTATTTCAATAATAAAACTTTGAAATGATTAAATTATTTTATTTATTTGTTTAGAAACTTAGAATTTCTAAACTGGTGTTTATTTTAGCTAGGGTAACCGAATGTCTGAGGCAAGCTTTAGATAGAGCGGCTGCTGAAAATTTAGCGACATTTACCCGGGATCATCCCCCAGACTATCGTTACGGTACGCGCGCAACGATGCTCTCTGCGAGCCGAAAGGGGAACGACTTATTGCACACGCCGGAGTTGCTTTTCCGTGTATGCGAGGCCACGCGAGCAAAGGGCGTACAAAAAAACTCATTTTCTTCCAGGGAATTTGGGATTCGCCGCGCGTTCCCGCACAAGTAACGACGTTGTCTCTCTCATTGGACTCACACATACTCGTGCATTCAAAAACGAATTTATAAAGTTTTCGTTGCTTCAATTCTTTCTTATTATACCTCTGCACCGAGCCATTTCTTTCTCAAACAAACAAGTATACTACGCTTGCGAAACATCACGTTTTCTTTAGAATGTTTTTTTTCTCAAAAACAAATTTACAAAATAATTACTTATTTCATATACTAAAAAGCAGGGTAAGTCTTTCGTAAGACCCTGTAAAATGGTAGCAGTTGTGTAGTAAAAATGCTAGAAAACCGATTTTACTTTGTGGTAATTTTCTTAATAACGGCAGTCTTAAAATAAAAAATGATTTAATACATAGCACGATAGTTATTTCTAAATCGTCCTCAAGGAAATTGTCGAAAAGAAACCATATATTAGAAAACAAAAGTTATTAATATTGATCTTTATTAACAAATGTAATAATAATGCATATAGCGTACTGAATTTAAACTTGGCTCGATTGCAAAAATGCCAACTAAAAATATTGAGAAAAACGATGTAAGCGTGAGAAGCAAGTCTGTATTTGAGAACCCTTTTCTGCAATTACTTAATTTTGAAGTGAAACGTTCTATTAGTTTTATTTGTGTTTGGGTATGTTGTTATTTTAGTTTTTGTTAGCTACAAGGCAATATTGCACTATATATATATACTTATTATCCCGAGTGCACTCTGAACATAGGATTTTATCGTGTGAGCTGTTCTGCAATATTGCCCTGCACCTCATTTCGTTCCACTTTTCCCCGCGTATCAGCAAACCGTTTTCAATTCGCGTTGGCTTGGCTTGGCTCGGCTCGGTAACCGGTTTGCTTCCATAAGGTCCGTCGAGCTAGATATCTGCGCACTTGAAATAAATGCACTTAAATTATCAGCTACAATTTTCTGAGCAATTGCCAGCGAATATATATATATATATATATATATATATATATATATATATATATATATATATATACTACTAATTACTATTTCTGTTTTTACTAAATTATACACTATTCTAAATTATAGCGCCACATAACTAAATGAGTGACGTCATCAGTATGTACGAATGCACATAAAGAAATATAGCTAATAATAATAAAATTGTTTAAATAGTTGCAATAACAGTTTTGAGTTCAAGCAAGCAAATAATAATAACAGTGATTCACAATCAAACTAATAATGATTTCATCAATCACATTATTTCATTCTCTCTTTTTTTCATTCGTAATTGTTTGGTTATTTATATAATTAAATTACTTCTTTAGTATGTTTTAATGCAACATATTTAACTCCGCATAACTTATTGGTATTTTTGTACCTAATCATGATTGAAGAAATCATAATCATAAATGACATGATTGCTTCATAAATTATTCTAATTATATTTAGCATTGTGTTAGATATTATATTTGTTAGATCAAAGACAATTATGCAACAAAATGTTTTTCTCTGTGAGCTTTTAAAGAAAATTATAACGAATCTTTAGTTAAAGAATATTGTTAAAGTCAAAAAAGAATTTATTACTTCTAATAGAGTATTTATTCTGAGATTCCATTTTAAAATGAAGTCATCTTCATGATGAACTTAACCGCTGTAGGGCTGCCAAAAATATAATCTTAGAGCAGGGTGGGTTGATATCTTTTCTAACGAATGAACCATGAAATTTCGCGGTGTGGTACTTTTTTCATCATAATAAACCAAGTCAATCATTCACGTATTTCCTTTTGAATTGTCGCCGCGGCGTTTAATGCGATTAAGGCATATCGTGCATTTTATAGTTGTTATAATTTAACAGCTTTTTGCAACGCTCGAGGGTGGCCTACTCTCTCTCTATATATATTTTAGATAATGTTATTTTATGGTGCCCGTTTTATATGGTTAATCTTTGTGAACAATCCCCTATAGAGGTAATTGCTTATTGATGAAGTTGTTATAACCGCGCTTAAAATATCTTTGATTTAGTATATATAGGTCTTAAAAGAAATACCTAAAGGAATTATTTTGTTAGGAAACTACTAAGTGTTATTATTTTTTGGGGTCAAATTTGCCTATTGTGTTTTTCTTTAATGCTTGTTTTCTGCCGGTTAAAGAAACAACTGTGACATCTTTTCGCGTGCACAGTGTTTGTTAGTAACACGACTGCAACACTGCTTTACGATCTGACAGACTATAAAAACCTTCACGTATGCTTCTCTTTCTTTTCTGTCATCGCGATGGGGCCAGTTAGATTGTGACGTGCCCTTATACCTATTTCTTCTGATGTGTTACGTTCAATATTAATATAGTGCGATGGACTTACACCTGTTGTTGGAGTTGGCATTCAAACAATACCTATTCACACAATTTTTATTTTCATTTTACTTTAAAGTTATAAAATACAACTTAAGAATTTGAAATAACTATTTGAATTTTAAATCCAGGGTATATGTTATCTCACAAATTGATATATACGTTGCAATAATTAAAATATGAATTAATCAAATTAGAACATAGATATAACAATAATTAAACACACAGAAATGCATTGATAATTGAATATTAATTACCAGAATAAAACAAAAGATAATTTTCGATTAAAAACATTTATTTATGTTGCTGGCAATCAGGCGTAGGGTATTAAATTTCGGTGATAATTGAATTCGGCAAAACTACAAAACCAATCAATCAATTAACGCATTGTTTATTCAATTAGGTGTTTTAATTCCTCAATATCCTGTTAAACGGGGCACGGTGTATCTGCATGTAATTCAAAACATTTTACGAGCAGACATTAGTTTTGATGATCTTACATAATACACGGCTGTTGTTCGCTATATACCGTAACCGTATCAAAATTGATTTCCATGCTCCTTTCAATAGGAAAAAGCTTGGTCCTGTTTTGCTCTTTCCGTCTATGTGTGTGTGTTGAATATAGTTCTATGTGCTGCCGTTCCGCCGGCAGCGCTGTTCGGGTCAATCGTTTGTTCCGCCATCATGGTGTGCGTGTTTGGCGCCGCCCAGTCGTATACCTTCGGATGGATTCGGCTCGATTCGCAAATGTAATCAGTCGGTTGGAAAACATGGCTTTTAGAGTACACTTGGCAAATTTAAAAGCATTTTTCTTCTATTCTGCAATAGAAATTTATTGATTTTAGTTCAAATTTGTTATATTTAAGATGGTTTATAATCGTTTTATTTATTTTAAAATGTAAATAAAATTATTTATTATAAATTATATTAGGACTCAGGTTCATAAGCGACTTGATCACAATAGCTTATTGGTAATGAATGAAGAATTATCTATGATTTAAAATAAATAACTATTCTATAGTAAAAAAATAAATTGTATGCATTTTATTTTTTAATTCAAAAGTTAACCAATAACCTAACCTAATATTTTTTAACTTAACTTGATATAACCTTATTACTGAAGAAACAACTATATAAAACAATCTAATAATAATATTTATATTGTATAAGAAATTCATTAAAAGAAAATAAATCAAATACTATTTTTGTAAATGTGAATAATGCAACAAAGCAAAAAAAAAATCATTTGAAGAATGCAAAGCCTGGCTTTGTGTTTATAAAAATATATAAACAAAATTGAACATACACGCACCATTTAGCGGAACCCTGCTTAAATACGGGATTACAAGGCATGCGGCTGTCAAATATATATTCTTTATTTGACTCTGTGGATGTATTTTACACCAATTTAACTCAAAATACGGGCATTTCTTTTCAAGCAATATAACCCTGCTTTGGCGAATATACATCAGATTGTGCTTCACAGCATATGCAAGTATAAACTCGAGCACAGTCTAACCGCGTGGCTTCGTTTCAAACTTTCTGTATACAAATACAAGGATCTATTTAAATACGTAATTTCAGTTGCTCTGGTTACACAGAGCGTTGTGTTTTGTTTGCGTATATAACACAAAATGTGGGTTGTACCCTGTAAGCTTCAATGTACACTGTTAAAATTAATGTATTTATACGTTGCATGTATTTTTACCGTTAGTAACTTTTTCTACTTCTTAAATTTACTTCACATAATCAACTTTGATATTAGATATTCTATGATTATTTTTTTCAAAAATATTTATACTAATAAATAATTACGCTATGAATTAAAAAAAACATATTTAACTATAGGAAATGCAAGTTAAGACAATTTATGAATGTGACATTAATGTTAGTATGTCTTGACCAAGTAATAATTGGCATAAATGTTAGTATACTTATATAAACTTGTAAGTGTGTGTTTATTTGTGTGGTTTAGTGTAGATAATTCAGGTTTAATTGCTTACACGCGCCAAGTCATTGTACGCCAATTATTGCAGGGTTATATAATCATACTATAATTATTAGATGGTGAAGACGAAGTGTTTAGCATTTTTTAATATATTGGTCTATTGATATTGCATTCAGTTTCAGCATTTTACTTAGAATTACGATGAGATTTCGACATTTGCAATTCAAAATATTTAAACAATAAAAAACCACATGATTAAACTTTAAGGTGCCATAACTGAAATGTTATGACCGGAACAAAACGTTTAGTGATATTTAATAACTATCTTATAAAACGCTATTAAATATTTATTACTGTAACAATGTCGTATTATTCGTTTTATTTACCCATATGTTTTATTTGATAATTACATCGTTTATTTAATTGTTTTAACATTAGTACGTGTTAATTGTATCTGAATAAATCATGTTATGTACTTTCAATAAAAAAAAAATACAATAATTGATCTTGATATTTTTTATTATAATCATTTACAATTGTTTTAGAAATATATGTAGTTTTATTCTTGTATGTGATATTCAATTCGTTCTTTTATAAAATGTATTCCATTTTTTATTTTAACTGTAATTATATTACCTACTTTAATTTTTGATAAATATATCTAGATATATTTTCTTACGTGTATAAATTGGTTTTAGATTTTCTTCTGATTGGTTTGCAAGCGGAATAAGGAAACCGCTCAAGCGAAAATTAGTTTTTGATTAAATCATTCCATCTGCGTAACCCATCTTTTCTTTCCACCTAAAAAGGGTTCAGGCAATCTCATACCCCTTGTCCTTCGCCACGTTGTGTGTGTGTGTGTGTAAGCTTATAGCACTGAGAAACTTGGCGTTTGATGATATAACCTGCCCGAAGGCAACCTTTGCACAAACGGCCAGGCACAGGACAATAGACCGGGCTATATGATGATGATGATTTTGGGCAACCGGCGTGGTGTCATGACGTGCAAAGCGCAAGAAAAGACATCGAGCGGAAATGGGCTTGGGAAATGTGACGCCGGTGATATTGCCCATGCCGGTGCCCGGTGGGTAATTCAGGAAACGAAGCGGATACTTTGTCGAGAAAATGAGGTTGTTATGCGACGCACATCACGCGATTATTCACGCTGACTGTTCTTTCGAACGACTCGAATGGTCTAACCCTCGGCCTATACTTGATGTTAACGAATATATATTGTTAATTATTTTATGTGGACATATTAATGAGTGATAATGTGCGTACAATTAAACTTGTCTTGACATTTAAATTCGATAAATTTGTTACAATTAATGTTAATTTATTTTATATCTCAGCAACAGAATACTGTATATATATTATTAAACTGTTAAATTAATCATATTCAAACTGGATTTTTTTAGTTGCCGTAACCGTTAGTTCAAAATTGTTTTTTTTTTAAATAGATATTCTTTTGGTCTATTTACAATTTTACATTTGAAGTTTCTGATTATTCAACTGTTTTTGAGTTAAAGTTCAAAGAAACAAACACACACACACACACATACAAAATAGAGGAAGCTATATGTACACGTTATCTTAAAGTATTATCAATCATCAAAATAATGTTTATACACGTGTATTTTAATTAACATCTCTATTTGGAAAATGTTCTTGCTACTTTCTTATACGAATATATATAAGGAAGTATTGTTATCATGAAAAAAATTGAGATTTTAAAGGAAATACAACTTTGACCTTCCCCGATTCTGACTATTTTCAGAACTCCGTCTGGCTGTGTGTGTGTGTGTATGTATGTATGTGTGTGTGTGTGTGAACGCTCTACAGCCAAAACGGCCAGTGCAATAATCATCAAACTTTAAACTTAAAACTTGTATATGCCTCGGAAGAAAACCTTCTATTTTGAAATGAATATTCAAACCGGATGTGCATGTTTACTTTTGTCATTTTTTCGAAATTCTGCTATATCTTCAAAACGGCTGCACTTACAGAAAATATACTAGTATTCAAAATAAATGATATTAATATTATGCACAACTTTTGTTTAAAATTTATCTTCTAAGCGTTTACCGATTTCAAGAAAATCACAATTTAAATTTTAGAATGCCTTATATATGTTGTTATGGTTACGTAGGTATAGGAAGTTATGGTTAGTAAAATATTAAAACATTATATATATATATATATATATATATATATATATATATATATTGTTAGGTTTTATAATTCATTTGAGGACTGCATTTTAATTTCTTATACATAGTAGCTATATATTATTAACCACTCTATCTTAACAATATATGCCTAATACATATAAGAAAGTTCAGTGCAATACACTGCAGATGTTTTTTTTAACTTCATAAATAACAACAAGGAAAATAAAAATGAATATTGCCGGGTTGCGATGATTAAAATAGCGAACATTTCGAACGACTGGTTTCATATATAATCCAGTTACCAGTCACAATTTCCCGGGCACCATTTAGATACGGCTGTGGTTCGGCGTTGGCGGAGTTGAGTGCTGCATGCACTATCCATAATGTGATATAGTGACGATTGCAATGCGCTTTTCAACATGAATTCGGTCAGCTAACACGGGAAAGCTTTCGGTTGCCGGCTGAGCGTATACACCATACAGACAAGGGTTGGGCTAGAAAATTGAATATGTACCCCCAACTCCTACTCACTCATCCGGGGAGAATATTACCTTCCAAACGAAAACCATAGAAGTACAATGAAAACATGGATTATAAACTAAATGATTTATATAATTTACTGAATACCAAAATTTTATTATAAAAATAAAATATATATTTTATAATTTTCAAATTTTACCTAACCTCTAAATTACACCAAAAACATAAATTAGGTTGTTTGTATTCAAACTTGGAGAATAATGATACGGACCAGTATTGTAGGAAAAAAAAAATTTAATTATTTAGACAATTTGGGTTATTTTGTATCAAGTTGTGTCATTAGTAAACAATATTGTAATTATGTTTAGAATGTATTTATGGAATTGAAGAAAAGAGATCCATACGTGATGTCCCTTTTATTTTTGTAATATTTTCGCTGCCACTGATTTTATTCTCACCCCTTTCTAACAAATGAAATTCTCCCATCACATGATACATGTATCAGAATTTGTGTGTGTGTGTTCGGTTTTTACGACCTTCGGTTAAATTGAATATACATACGTGCGGCGCATAGAGGAGAACAAGCACCAATCTCTCCAAGAAACGTCATTTATTTTGATTGTTTTACAAATATAAATCATTTTTATTGAAAGCCACATGAATTTTTATTCATTCAATGCTTCCTTCCACAACTATACAGCGAAAACTCAATCAATATAATGAACAGGAAAAATATTTCTTTCGATGCGGAATCTTATATAAATCAATGAAATTCCGAACTTATATATTTAAAACCGCAAATTATAATAGACAAAATGCATTACGCAACAGTTTAATATTAATTCTCCTGTATAACAACCTATTATTTAAACATAATAATTTAACACAAACATATGATTATATTGTTACAAAATAAACATAAGTTGTCGAATGTATCACTATTATTTATTCACAAGCAATCGCTAATCGCTGGACAGGGTGCATTAAAAGTTAACATGGTGTCACACGTGTAGAAATAAATTAGCTTTTAATCGGAATTTATTGACAAAAAATACATGCTTAGTGACATATGCAAATGATAAAATTTGTTATAAATAGAAATGCGTGTAGGAAGCACTCACGATATCTAATTATTATAAAGCCTACGTGACGAGGACTAAAATAAATAATAGATTGAATCTTTCCTTATGTAGCTAACTAAAAAATATAGTTATTAATTAAAATGCAACATATAAGGTGTATGCAGACAGTAACGTCGTAATATTGATGAGCGAACAAAGTTTGAGCGAGTTATTAACTGCATTCGTTCACCACATTCCTCAATTTACAATAATTTGCTGATTACAATATTAAAATTATATATATATATATATATATATATATATATATATATATATATATATTTATATACATATATATATATATATATATATATATATATATATATATATATTTATTTATATACATACATATATATATATATATATATATATATATATATATATATATATATATATATATATATATATATATATATTCTTAGCTTTTTAATTCATTTGAGGACTAAAACATCTGCAGTGTCCTGCATTTTACTTTCTTATACATAATAGACATATATTATTAACCACTCTATCTAAAAAATATATGCCTAATACGTATAAGAAACGCCATGTTACTTTGTAGAATTATATTATGAATTCTTAATTTATTCAACATATATTCGAATATATATATGTATATATATTTATATATATATATATATATATATATATATATATATATACATATTTACATATACATATATATATATATATATATATATATATATATATATATATATATATATATATATATATATATACATATATATATATATATATATATATATATATATATATATACATATATATATATATATATATATATATATATATATATATATATATATATATTTAATCAAAAATTAAAGTGTTGTCTATTTAATTATTTGCATTTATAGTTTTAACAGTGGTAATATGGTATCAATTTACAATGATCTTAAGGTACCTATATACAAGCTATCATTGTTCCCTGTAGTAATGATTATTACATTATATGTGAGTGGTTCACCATTAAAATAAACAGTTAACGATGCTATTAATTTAATGTAAGCACGCTGTGTTGACCTGTTGGTGGTCTGTCAAGCTGGCGGGTATAAAGCAACATTGCTTGTATCTGATTACCCGGGGGCTACGCAATTTTTGCGTAAGGAAACATGGGTCTTTGTTAAATTAACAAAAATTAACTTTTATATCTTCCGACACACTCTAAAATATCTAGAACTAACGTAAATGTACTCATAACGAAAATAGTATAATATAGGTAAACGATTTGATACTAATAGCCAAAGCAACCATCTTTTACAGTTTTCTAGAAATTCTTATAAAACAGTTGTAATTCTTTTGTTCTTTTAACTTAACGGTGTAATTCTATAGATATTTTGCTTTAATTAGGATTGTTTTGATAAAATTGATTTAACACTAAACATCTCCAAACCAAATTTGCATGCATTGTTAATTAAGATAACGGTGTACGTAAATTATTAAGCTGTATCACTGAACATATCTTGAAGTTTAGGACTATAATATACAAGTCCAATAAAACAGTTAGTTTTGCTAGTTTTCCTGAAAAACTCGTTTTTAGGTCAGGGCGATGAGGAATATATCGTTGTCACGCTTTCTTCCGTGTTAGCAACTAGTATAAGCTGTGGACTACGAACTGCATTGCAATCGCATTGGTCAACTTTCATATTTGTGCCTTGTAAATACCGCACCCAACAATTCAACGTTGAAATAAATGACAATTTATACAATATGCGTTCATGTACCGTTATTCTTGTCCCACGTTGTACGTATGAGTTCCTATTCGCGAGTTGAAGACATGTGTGTGCATGCAATCACCGTTAACTGCGTTTAACCTGCCATTAAATTGAACCCCGGATGCTGAGTTACCGCATGGCCACTCACATTTTCTCTCCTTTTAATATTTTACCAAAATTAGATATAGTTTTCTTATAGTATTCAGTTTAAGCATACTTAATTCAAGAACAATTTTGATGATACTGATTATGCTACATTCATTAGCAGCTTGCGTTTCAAAAATTACATTTTATTCTCAATTTCAAGAATAACACTACCAAATATTATAAAATTCTTTCAATAAAGAAATAACTAAATTATATATTGTTTCTAAATAATATTAAACACAATATATATTTATTTATTACAAATTTACATTTCATAAAACATATTTATGAAGAAATATTTAATATATATTTAATACATTTTTTCACCACTGAATAAAAATTGTTTAGAATTTTCATAATATTTTTATTCTAACTGAAAAATAGAAAAAAATGATTATTGCAAGACCTTCTATTTTTTACGACTATAAATAAAACGTATGCTCATATATTATTGACAACTTAATTATGACTAAGGTAAAAACATGTAATTATGTAATTTTATTGTTTCAGGCTGCAGTTTCCTGTTGTATCTGCTCATGTAATGCCTCAAGCTGTTCGCAGACGTGGAAAAGCCTATTCGGCCATACGAGTTGTCTAACAGGTATTTTTTATTTTCAATAATTAATAAATTAACAGAAAAAAAAATCATTATTGCATTTAAAAAAAAAACAGTTATTTCAAAAAAATATATATACTCGGCAAAATTGATGAAATTATTTCTGTTTCGTAATTTTTAGTAAATGAGCTTTATAATTATACCTATCGAAGTAGTTTTTATCTTAGTGTAATTTAAATTGTAATTTCACACTAAAAATGAAGCTAAGTGGTGTAAAATAATTGCAAAACATGTTCACAAATGTGATTGTATACAATACAACATGTAATCCTCCTACAAATAGTTAAAGCTATAGGAAAAAATCTCTGATACCATATAAGGCTCCAATCATCTGTAGGGAACAAATCAATCGGTCTGACAGCTTGGTAATCTGTTCGATAAATACCCACGCTTGTGGTGATGTGTGTCTGTTGCCAATAACTGTACAGGGACGTGCGAGAAATTGTTCCCAAGAGATTATGTTTATTGGGACAACCCAAGTATAAGCACGCGAGCGCCTCACATGGCAAATATGAAAAACACACGCGCCCACCATTTTCTCTAGGATTTGAAGTTATGGAATTTTGCGGCGTTAATAAAATTTAATGTTTCTGTTTCTGGGGTACGTTGCAGATAGGAAGTGATTTAATCCGACTGGTGGTAAAACTTGAAGTTTTTTTTTATGTACACACATGCATAAGTTTGAGATTGTATTCTGAGATGAATATATAGGGTTTATTTTAGACATTTTGTATTCACTTTTGTTTTTATAGGCTTTCAATCATATTTTGACAGTTTTATTTTCTGGATTTTCAATCTCATATAGTGTTAGTAATTTAGCTATGATTCAATTTTGTTTTGAATTCTTGTTTAAAATCCCATTAAGTAAGTCATATTTAAAAAAAAGAAATCTGAGATGGATTATAGTACATTTTATTATATTTTTAAGAGTATAACATGAAATTATTAAAATATGATTATTTAATTTTTTTCAATTTATTTTTTGTTTTACCATAAACATAAAATATATAATTAAATAATTGATTTATGGGGTTCCAAAGGTGTCCCAAGTATATAAATAGTTATCGTCTAAATATAATATAAACTTCCTTATCTGACCCATAACGACAGTGCTGTTGTGCCTTTATACAAATGAAAGCAAGCTTAGTGAAAAAGTAGTTTGTTTATTTTCGAATATACATTTTGTCGACACATTTCCGAATAATTTACGAGCCGTTTGGTGACTTAGGCGAGCCAAGCAAACGTCAAATAGTTAAAGATTTAATCCAGATCAGAGGAGGCGGCGTGTGCACTCGCTTGCTTGGATCCCAAACGTGCGTTTGTGTAAATAAACTATATGGGAATACGAGACGCCTTTGTCAACGCATTGCTTGAGGCATGGCTCACATTGGAACCTATAACCTAAACATCCACTAATATAAATAATACACATTCTTTTCTTACACAGAAACACACCAATACGCGCCTACCAACACGCATATTTCCAATACGCACAAAAACCAATACGCAGTGTCTTACACACTTGAAATACCATCCATGTTTTCGAGGCTAAGCATGTTCATTGGTTAAGCTAGTATTTATTTTATTCAACATTCCACTTTTAGTTTTTTTTTAAATTTTTTTCCTTGGGAACATTGATTACATTCAGTTAAAAATAACAACGAACTTTCGTTTTCAATTTCTAAGAATTCAAGTAAAAATCTACAAAGAATGGCGTGTCTGTATTCAAATATTATCATTTTCAGTTATCTAGTAAATTGTTAGCAACATAATTCAAGCATTTTGATAAGAGTATATATATATATATTTTAAGAGTTCTTAGAAATAGACATATGTAAAATTATTTTACTTATATAATAAACAAAAACATTGTATAAAATAAATATTATGCTTGTACTAGCCAATATCCGCTAAAAACAACATTTTTCGTTAATAGTACATTTTTCTGATTTACTTCGCGTATTATTAATTCTACATATGCAATTAAATTTAAGTTTTTTAACAGTTTATGGATTCTATAAATAATTCTATCAAGCATCACTGATAGCTGAAATTATATTAATTATATAATTTAATTTAATCGTTCTATAATTTTCTATTTGAGGGAAGTGAGAATACGAAAGGGTTCAATTATGTATATAAAAGTGCATTTGTTGCAGTCATGCAGCCGATTGTAATTAGGCGGTATAATTAAACTAGTAATAAAAATTGCAACTAACGTTGCATGTCAGTGCAGTAGGCGTTGCTTCGTGCATGGTGTGTGAAAAATTAAAACAAATAAAATTAGCTATTTGTTTTTTTCTATAGAACATAAATATTTATTGGATACATGAATTTAGTCAATTTTTTTAATGATATATCAAATATATACACTGTAAAAAGGTGTAAATTTATTTTACTTTTAATGCACTTAAAGTTTATTATTAGTATATTTTAAATTTAGATAATTTGTTGAGTTTTTAGTGCAATTAAATAAAATTACATACATTTTTAGTAGTAGTACTTATTAATATATAAAATAGATACATTTATTTGAAGTTATTCTTAAATAACAATAGGAGTAAATCATTTTACAATTT
Source organism: Nebria ingens riversi (assembly GCA_018344505.1). Taxonomy (NCBI): domain Eukaryota; kingdom Metazoa; phylum Arthropoda; class Insecta; order Coleoptera; family Carabidae; genus Nebria; species Nebria ingens. The sequence goes on along the minus strand of JADQWA010000028.1, from coordinate 43,452 downwards.
TCATAAAAAATTGTGGTTTTTTATTTATTCAATGTCAAATGATGTAAGCTTATGTTTCTCATTGTTATTTTAAAATAACCTTTATTTGACGCACTTTTAATATTTTCTAAGAATATGGGGCTTTAAATTTTATAGAAATATATGAAATAATGTTGTTTATTTTTCAGACTCTCGCGCGTGTTTCCTTCAGCCACGCTGGCCAGTCTACATCAAGGTGAGAAAATAAACAAAAAACAATTAAATATTTCCAACCAAAAAATATCCAAAACTATAAAAAAAAAACATCCTATAAATGGTGTCATGTAAATATATCTCTACAAAACGATTTTGATAACAAATGTCAAAATATATAAGATAATTCCGCTAATATCCATTTAACATCAAATATAACTATTTATATAAGCAATAAAGTTTGAACATATTTCTCAATAGTCAAAAAATATGTTTTGTCCATTCACGAACCATCGCACATATTGTTTTCCATATACGCTCGTTCAATATGCGCGCGCGTTTGTTGAAAGAGGCGGCAGCGACGGCAAGAGAGGGTGATATATGTGGGGGCGGCTGTGAGAGGGTGGCTCTACTGAACGTTTAGCCGCGCGGGGGTGGAGCACGATCCGCATATTGGAATGGAAGCTTCGTTTCGGTCTCCCGCGTGCGTTCAGCTTCGGGCGCTTTGGATTGATAGGCTCTTCAAGCCCGAACCGATCGTTCAAACGCTGATGGAAATTGGAAAATGGAATGCCATACTGCCGTTGCATCCATACGAGAGATGGACAGGCATACAAATTTATCCCAAATTTCTGCATACATGAAATGAGCTTGACCCTAACGACAACTTATTACGTTTAAAATTATAATAAATTCGGAAAATATTTACTTCATATTATCAAAATTAGTCATGGTAATAGTTTTATTAATAGAGTTGCGTAATATTATTTTTCAAAACAATATTACTTAAGAGCCGTTTTAATAACAGCCATATCTGAAAATGATCTTTCTCTATATTATATTTTATATCATTTCCTAGCGTACAGAAATAAATATTATTATATTGTGTAAACTGTTTGAAAAACATCAATTGAAAAATGTTTATACCTGTATCATTGGGAATTGTTGGGAATTTAATTTCGAAACGTCTACGTGCAATTGGTGCGTTACGGTTCCACTCACAGACGTACAAGAGAGCAAACGGCAGCCAGCGAATGCTGATTTTATGCGGTATAATCTATTTATAAACATACCATCATCATGTCTAAAAATAATTCAAATCTATGATACAATTTATTCGTGCGAATCGCTTGTCAATCATTTGTCAGATGTACAAAAACAATTGCAGAATACTACGTCATATTTGGGCAAATTAATAAAGAACACGAATGCCCCTTTTGATTGGTAGATTTGATTTATAAAATTCTCTTTATTACCAAAGGGTAAAAGCACTGAAATGATAATGCTTTGCAGGCAATACAAATTTAATATTTTTTAAAGATGCAACCTTTAATTCACGCATTTCTATATACCTAATTAATTGATACAATTTTATAATTCTGTTAGGATAATCTATAAATATTAAATAAATTTATTTTTAGACATTATTCATTACATAAATTATATTTGATATTCATTCAATGAGTTGATCTATATTAAAATTCAATATTGAAATATTTGATTAAATTTTAAAGATTTTTTTATCTAATTACAGATTTTTTTTGAAAATATGTCCTTAACACAAATTTTTAAACAACTAATTAGAGAATTTTAGTATGAAAGTTTTCTTTGTTAAAATTTTAAAATACACGTTTCGGTTCCACTTGAGCTTTTTAGATGAGCAAATTAAGCAATAATGTTTAAATTTAAACAAGTTAATAAACGAAAATGTCTATTTTATTAATAACATATTTTCAAAAATTATATTTTATAATTTATAAACTACAAAATATATTACTAGATATCTATGCATCATATAACAATTTATTAAGAATGAACCTTGATTTACACTATAAAGTAATAAAATTTTCTATTTGTTACTACTATTACTACCCAAAATTGAGAAGTATTCCAGAAGTAAGTGCTTATTGTGTAAGTGACATCATCATTAATTCAGTCAAGAAATCTAATTTTGAATTCACACTTTGGTGTCTCTGGATAAAATCTAAACTTTGTTGCAATGCTCAGTATGCTGATACATTCTTCCCTCATTCAACTGTCGTATTGGAAACATATGCATTCCATATAAAATGCATGTGCACGCGACACCGGCTGCATTCAAAAAACAACATTGATTCTATAATGTCCGAGCGGTTCGATTTGCTTTGCCGTATTTAATATTTATTCAGTTTAAGTACTATGATGTCCAGTGGACAGATGCGTACAGTGCATCATTTATATGCAAGCAATAGCCTCGCTGAACCTCACCATAAACTAAACACAATATGTTCTTGCACTGCAGTGGCTGGCCGCCATGCAATACCACAGCAAAACGGATGTGCATTGGTGGTGAGATGCATTTATTTCCGCTTACTTAGATTACATTTTATCAAATGTTTGTGATGCAAAATTGACAATCTTTTCCCATTTATATAAAATTGTCTAAAATTACCTATCATTTATAAAATTTTAATAATAAAATAAAAAACCATAAAAATAAATATTTTGCAAGAAAATACAAAAAATAATATTTCACATATCATTTTTTTCGATAAAAATAGATAATTCACCATAATAGTTATAATATATACGGTTTCTAAGTGCGTATATGAGGAAAGAGAAAAATATATTATTAAGATATTCGGAAAGTATTTTCAAACATATTTTTCTTAGAATCCTTGAAATTGTAACGGATTATGCATTAATATAATGTAAGTGTGCCAGTAGTCTGCATTTAATTAAAACACAATGCGTTATACTTATTATTAAATGAAAAGGTTGACTAAAATGCAAGCGATGCTAATGGATTGATAATGTGAGTTAGTCTCCGGATGAATGGATTAATGTGATTGAAAATAAAATGAATAAAATATAAATTGTGGGCGAGCGAAATATGGTAGCAGATATGAAAGGGTAGATGAATCTAAAACGAAGTCCGTGAATTGTGTAGCGATGGAATAGTTGAATGTAAATGGGGAAAGGTTATAAAAAATATGTATCTCGTATGGCATGTATGTATACATTTGTGTATGTATGTGTGTATGTATGTATGTATGTATGTATGTATGTATGTATGTATGTATGTATGTATGTATGTATGTATGTATGTATGTATGTATGTATGTATGTATGTATGTATGTATGTATGTATGTATGTATGTATGTATGTATGTATGTATGTATGTATGTATGTATGTATGTATGTATGTATGTATGTATATATGTATGTATATATGTATGTATGTATGTATGTATGTATGTATGTATGTATGTATGTATGTATGTATGTATATATGTATATATGTATGTATGTATGTGTGTGTATGTATGTATTTATATATGTGTGTGTGTATGTATGTATGTATGTATGTATGTATGTATTTATGTATGTATGTATGTATTTGTGTATTTATTTATTTATGTATGTGTGTATGTAGTTGTGTATTTATTTATGTATGTATGTATGTATGTATATATACATGTAAATGTATGTATGTATGTATATATACATATATGTATGTATGTATGTGGCGGATATGAATACTTATACGTATGTTGCAGAGACGTAGTTATAGGGTACCAAAAAAAAAAACATATATAAACTGTTTTTTTTGTATAAAATTTAGTAATTGAATCAATTGTTTCCAACATTTGTTGTAAATTAAATATTTTGAATTGGAATTTTATATATACCTACGTTGAGTGTATTTTTATTGTTCAGATGTCTTTCCTGAGATGAGATGATTATATAATTTGTATTTAAATAGGTATAAATTGTTGGATATGCGTTGCTTTATATAACAATTAAAATATCTAAAAATTCATAAAAAGCAGAAACTTGCGTAGGGTGATTTACCCCCCTCCCCTCCTACCACTTCACGACCGTGTGTGTGTCTGTACATGTATGAAATATAGCAAAATGTTTTTAAAAATCACGTATGGGATAAATTTGATCATCAGGATATCAGAATAGTTCCTGATTTTGTCCAATAAGGCCCTCTTCGTCATTCTATATATATATATAGACAGTTCATTTTTAAATTAACCTGTAAATCTCTTATAATTTTGTAGACTCCACCACTAACCATTATTGTCATTAAAATCATATATTATGCATTGAATTTGAGAAAAAATAAATTTCCATTTCATACGGTCATATAAAACGTTATTTCTTTTCATTAGAGGAAAATATTGCTCTTGCTGATTGCCAAACCTGGATACCTATGTATTTTCCTCCATTAAAAAAGTCTCAACAAGTACCAAAAATACAAGACCGCCAAGGGAGTAGATTAGAAAACTTAAAAGCTATGTTTATCATTACTTTGTTGCATTTCAACACTATGTTAACTTTTTTTTTTACCTGCATATTCTACCACCATGAGGGTAAAATTTTACAAGCCATGTCCAATGTTCAAAGCAGCTTGGTTTTACTTTTAGATACGGGTTATGCAATTTTATTTTAAGAATTTATATTAAAATTAAAAACAAAGTAAAGCCTACAGCATGCCAAATATATGCCGGTGTTTCTTCGCAAATCTACTAGATGTCCCTGATAGTTTGATTTTCAGCCCCCTAGGTGATGTGTTAGTTACCCCCCGCACCCTTAGTTGGTGTCCTTACCCCTCGGAACAATTGCGTCATTATCTGGCGTCACCCTAGTTGTCGAGGGTGGACGTGGTATATTGGATTGCATACTTGCGTGTAGATACAAGGTATAGTTAGCTTCGTTTCCCGTGTTGGAAAAAAAAATATCACATGATATGTGTGTTATGTATAGAGCGAAAAAATCAGAAATTTTTATTCATACATTCATGGTGTGCTATAAATTTTCGGCTTAGACCAAGCCTTTGATGTAGTCAGAACAGTACTAAATAAATTTGTAAAACTCAGTAATTTAATGTAATAAAGAAAAGCGGATTATACTTAAGAAATGTTTTGGAAAATAATTTATGTTTTATAACCAACTGTTATTTACGTCAAATATTACAAAAATCACAGGCAGTCAAACTTGGATTTATTATTTAGGAATTTATTTTAAATTAAAATGGGAAATTTACAAAGAATTAAAATTACTTTAAAAAAACATTAAATTACATAAAGTAGTATTAAATTGATGATTTCTTTTACGTTTACTCAAGATAATGCAATATTAACTCAAAACATAATGTAAAACAAAGTCAAGTTAAAAAAACACATTTCTGTCTTTTTGGAAAATTCGTCTAATACTTATTTATTTTCAAAGTAGTGCCATATATTATTATTAGTTTGCAGACAGTTCCTAATTCAACCCTTAAAATTGGGGTGTGATATACCTACTATATTTTAATTTATGTGTATCATGTCATACCTTAGAGGATAATTCTATTTTGGAGAACGTCCTATAAAACCTTATTTTAAAATTAAAATGACCATATTATATTTATTCCATAGGCGTTTATGAATTTGAGAAATTAAGCAAATGAAAACTTATATGTAGGTAGTTGTATCACATAGAGAGATAGGGATCATTTATTTTTTTGTTTTATTGGCAAATGCACACAAGTGCAACTCGCAGGTATTGTAGACCACTCCAAGTGCTTGCGTCTCATAAGGATTCTAGTGTAACAGAGAAGGAACGCGGGTATTATTGAGATTAGGAAATGAAAAGCGTAGCCTCATCTAAAAAGCGACGTTCGTCCTTGCTGTCTTTCTCATTTCCACCCACCACAAACAAGCGAAACACAATATTGTGGCTGTGGGTGACGGGGTACGGCTTCGCGTGTGTTAGTTCACAGCGCGATCGTCGAAGAGCGCGCGCGTAGCGAGACGCGAGAAGCCGCGACCGACGGCACACGAAACCAACTCACACTCGCAGTACGCGACTGACATGAGTCTGTTGCTGTCTGAACTCTGTCCGACGGTTCGCGCGAACTAATGACATCGAGAAAAAAGTCATAGATATCTCACATAAGGCATAAGTAAACATTTTTTGGTTGGTGATTCTGGTGTACTTTTGATTGATTGTGCTCCTAATATTGAGATAATTTGCGGAAGTTCCGCGACAAGTGTATTCGGTCACCTGCTGAGTTTAGAGGAAAGACCCTTTTGACCAGTGATACCTGACTCTGATAGTGATTTACAAGAACTGGGATTCTTTGTAGACTTTTAAGAGTTGTTTTTAACATTAAATGTGAATAGTAAACAAAATAATAAATAGTGGCGCGTTGTACTATTTGATTTTTAATATCAATAAATACGATTTACGACTCATAAACTGTGCGAGTAAATCAAACACGCCAATTGTAACGTTTAGTAAAGCTACTGATATACCGAGTTGTATTAGTACATTAGTGACACCATTAGTCCTGTGATATAAATTCCCCCTTTCCATTTCCTAATTCTGTTATAATTATTGTGTGAACTGTTTTCGGACTTTATGCTAAATGAAAGTTGTTTGTTTCTTTTTCATGACTTTGACTACATCATCTTTAACATCGTCGTCTTCGTCGTTCTTCAATCCTGTTTGACTTGTGATCGTGTTCCTATTTGTCGGCACGTGTCAACTCTTGTGTCGCTCCCGCTGTGACTGCTGCCTGTACCATTATCCTACGACTGATCTGTCTGAACCCAAACATCCCCACCATCCTGTCATCCCCCCCTCTTTATCAACATCGCGTGCGCGTCGGTGGTGCCAACTGCGCGTCCGTCTCTGTTCCCAACATTTGGCGTCGTTGCGAACATCTCCTTGACTTGAATGTCTTGTGCAATAATAAAATAATTCTCTTATTCTCTGCATTCATCGGTGTTTTGATCTGATGACTTGTTTTCAACATCACCCTCATTGCTGTTGAACTCCTTCCTTGATCCCTTTGCCTTGACTCGCCGCTGCTTCACTCTGTGTGAATCATTGCCATTGGTTTCGCTGACGCCCCCGTACCACAACCATCACCATCATCACCATCTCGGACCACGTGGCTGCGTGCACGGCCGCAACGCTGTACGACAATGCGGTACCCGGCAACGGCGGCGTCGCGTCGCCAGCCACCGGCACGGGGAATTCCTCCGGGGTGACTTGGTGGGCGATGATGAACGGCAGCTTATACGAAGACAGCCCACCGCCTGCACCATTGCCATCGGCAGCACCGCCACCACAGAACGCGTCGACACCGATCAGTTCGAGCGGTATGACCTCACCAGCCGCTGCGGCTACCGTACCGGCACCCACGGCAGCGACAACATCGACCACGTCGTCGACGTCACCGAGCTCCTCGGTGGCGAGCAACAATGGGTCGACGGGGCCGCTTCACATACCGGCCAAACGGCTGACGTCTGCGTATGGCGAGTGTACCGAGGCGGGTGTCATCCGGCACTCGCATCACGGCGCACAGCCCTGGAATTACTCTCCTGTGGCAGACGGTCATCACACAGGTTCCGGGGCGTTCGAGCCAGCCGCTGGTTTGAATCACCACCAGTACCCAAACGCACCTACTTATTACAATTTAGCAGATACGGCATCGAGAGATGCAGCCCGAAAAACATCTTCGGGGTTATCGTTTTGGTCACCGGCAGCAACGGCTGCCGGTGGCAATGCCCCAGAGTACAAATACTCGACCGTATCAGCGGCGGCTGGTCCTTCAACGGATCCAGCTGTATCCTCGTGCCATCAGAGTTTTGCCGCGCAAAGTTGGTGCAATTATTCGCCATATACCTCTGCGACTTCTCGGCATCACATGGACTCGCATCATCATCCGCACGCACAGTACCTGGCACCCACAGACGACCGGGGGAGAGTGGCCGCAGCCGCTGCGATGGTGGCCGCCGAGACCGCCGCTGGCTTCACACATGACGGTTACGGGTTGCGGAACTACGGTGCACCCGAACCTGTTCCGTCCACACCATATCCACCTCCAGGTGAGCATTTAATGCACGTGATTAACACCCAGTATGCTTGTGTGTGGTTGTCAACCGTTGCTAACATTACTCATTTACATTAAAAATTAAATAGCGCAGAAATGTATAATTTCACTGAATTTCATGTACCGTTTCACTTAGAAAGTGATTATCCACGTTCAAACTAATATATTCAACAATCGCTATATTCATGTTTGTACTAAGCGCCCGATTTGGAATTTTAACGTTATATTCTCATCCTTGTCAGGCAGGCATTATTTTCATTTGTACGCAACGAAGATGGAAGGTCAACGTCATTGAACTTCTTTCAGTTTACTCTATCTCTTTTATTTCATCTCTTCGTCGCTGTCATGCGTAACAGCTTCGGATAGAAATAAATTTTAATTCAACTCCGTTAGTATAGAAGCCAAGCCTGCTTCGAAAGTAGACGAAATACAGTCAAAACTAATCTCCGGCGCTACTACAGTAGAGTGTTTTAATTCGACCTCCCATAAAACGATAACTTTATGTGTTCATTCATGTTTGACACGAGATTTGTGAAGAGATAGACGTAGATGTGCCTTATGCTAGTTGTCTCAATGAATACCATTTTAATTTAACCAAATATTTCGTTTAGTTTTCTACATTACTTTCAACTTTCTTTATACTTTTAAACAAAATACTATTAATTCAATAATTCATTATCAATTTTGCATTAGTTTACATTTTATTAGACACAAATGAAACAACATTTGCCAAGCTACGCTCGCTTAATACTAGTGTAGTTCGAATGACTGTCCATAGGTGGCAACATCATTACTGAAAACACTAGACTAACGCACTTGCGTGATGTCTGGTCGCTGCCAGACGACTAGGGTCGTTATAGCTTTGTGTGACGTCATTCAAGCAAGAGGGTGATAACTTCTGTTTGTCGGTATAAGCGTAGTCAGTTATATAGGTCGCATAACCGATTTTACACGCATATGACGCACTTTCGAACTTGTATTCTAAGAATACCGACACGATTTTCGTTTCACATACACAACATTCTTTTAAGTATTTTTACTTAAATACATTTTTTTATTCTATGTTATTGTTGCTTTTGCGAATTAATTTTAGAGGTTTAATAATATTAACAAAATTGTATTTTATTAGGATTTAAAAAAATATAACGAAATTTGCATATTTTATCACTTTCAAAAACGTTTTTTTTTTTAAATACTCACGTAAAGTTAAAAAAAAAACACTTTTATGGGTATCTATAATTGATATGTTAATATTGACTTTTTGCATTATATATATATATATATATATATATATATATATATATATATATATATAAATGTTTATATGCATTTTAAACAATTAAGAATGGCACACACAACACTAAAATAGCATGATGAATTTCATAGTGAGTTCGTATTTTAAAGTGCGCAGCGTGTTGGTGGAGAGCGTTGTGTAAGGTCAGTTTTATGGCATTGTAAAAATACAATAGTAAAAGCGAGTGTTCCTTTTGGTGTTTATAACTTTGGTGAGTGATGACGATAGCTTCTTATTACCTATAAATGGCACTAAAAACTGCTACCGGTATTATACCTCGTTTACATAGTACTCATTGCATAGAGTTACATACTTTCGTCAAATTGATATCAGATTGTAATTTCTATCAAATAATTCTCAAATGTATGCATAATTTTTGGCTTGTTGCATTGCGAATAGGGAATGAATGTGATAGAATGTTTGCAAAACCCTTCCAATGACCGACTAATTGTTTAAAGTGATGTGGGGTTCCTCCCCATCTGCCCTGGCAGGTTCGCTATCGGGGATGGGAGTGGGTGTTGCGTGTGGCGCAGGTGGCAACCCGCTCGAATGGACCGGCCAAGTAACCGTACGCAAGAAACGCAAACCGTACTCGAAATTCCAAACGCTCGAACTTGAAAAAGAATTCCTTTTCAACGCGTACGTCTCCAAACAAAAACGTTGGGAACTAGCGCGAAATTTAAACCTAACCGAACGACAAGTAAAGATATGGTTTCAAAATCGACGGATGAAGAATAAAAAGAACACGCAGCGACAAGCAGCGCAACAACAGAATAACAATAACGCGACTACGAATAATCAGAATCACCACCACCATGGGGGACACCATGGGCACAGTCAGCACCATGTTGTTTCGCAAAATCACCACGTGGCGGCGAATGGAGCGGTCAAACATCATCAGTGACCCGCGCCTTTCTCTGGGGTCGTGTTTGGGCACCATCACCACGGGCTTGTGACCTAGGTGTTTGATAAAAATTGGTGTTTCGGCAATTGAACTACAGTACTGGCATATTCTCACGACTTCAGGGATGTGTCGGTTGCGTGCCAAAGAAAAACTCGGATAATCTCGTGAGTTTTTTTCTTAAATCATTCTCCGTATTATTAGGACTGCTGAGTGATCATTTTTTATTAAATAATCAGTGTACTTTAGTTTTAAAACGGTTCGTTTTTTTTTATAGTACTAGTTAGGTTTAATACAAGACTATTAAAGCGCATGCGCGAGAGATATGGACTCATATGTTATGAAGACTGTCCAGGGCTTGTGCAAACATACATACATCTCCCTTCCTCCAGCCGTTTCCTGTATATATCCATCTCTAGTAATCGATGTGCACCTACTAACTTGATCTCAACCATCGTTGGTGACGTCACGTTTCGCGCGCTGGAGATCAAGTTAGTATGAGCATACTTACCTCTTTGAATACTTGTGTAACTAATGTACATTCACACTGTGATTAGAGAAACGAGTGTCACGTTATGCAAACTCCAACTGATGTAAATATTTTATTAAGTCAATTTGTTGTAACCAAAATGAAATTGACCCTTTTCAATAGAGTTCTAGCGTTACGATAATAGAATGTGTTATAAATAATAATATCCACAACGTTGGTAGGTAGATTATATTATTAAACTTAGTGCTCTGTGTCTCTGTACGATATAACTATCTTTCTCAATGTCTCTTCTCATAGTAAATACTGTCAATAAGTCAACTGTTTGCGGTACAGAAAAACGACTATAATTTAGAAATGCAAAATTTGTTATAACGCATGATTTGTTTAATAAAAAGAAATTTAAACTTATAATTGTTAACATGTTTTTAAACTTCATTTAATATGTTTTTTAAATTTAACAGGCCCATAGCTTAGCTAGAAGAACCGGTGGTGATGGTGGTGAATTACATTTTTTTTAAAATTGTTATTTTAATTGGGACGAAAGCTAAATTTAATATTGAAATAGAATAAAATTTTCTATATGTTGAGTATCTCAAAAATCTCCTAACTATGGGCTAGAATGTATTAAGTCGTTTTTTAATTTTACATTTTTATATTTTGACTATAAGAACTGTTTGTTTTTTATAACTGTTACTTACGTTATTTTTGTTAAAACTGCAATAGTAACTTTCTGTTTTACTTTTTACTTAATTTTATTACAAATAAAATGTAGCAGAGTTGTATTTGAAAATGTGTTTCAAACAGTTTTTGTTTACTTGTTAAAATTTATTTTGTTAAACTTTTAAATTTACCATTCGTTTTTCTCGTTTTACCTCCTAATTTTTAACTACAGCTCTGTTCATATTATTTTTTAAAAATGTATGTATGTTAATCTTCTTAATTGCCATAAAACATAATTTTGTAGTAACTATGACAATTTAACGATAAAAACCCTCCAAATATCGTCAATGTTGTGTTTGTAGGTCTGTAATGTGAAAAATAAAAATAAGCAAAAAAAATAATTGAATAAACTTTCTCTAGAAACCGATTTTACAGTGGGTCAGTATGACTAAAAGTCTGACTTACACAGTAGAAATGTTTAGACGCAATGGGACGAGATGACCATTTCTTAGTGAATTACTTATAACTTGTAAATACATAGAATTTATATAATTTAAATATCTAGAAACAAGGAACACAGTTTCATCAACTATTCTAGAACTGGTCAACAAAATGGCGATTTGTTAAATTCACTATTTGAGAATAAAGATGACTGTGAACTGATCTCGTTGTTTGATTGCGTATCATTCAAATTAGTCGTCTTCATTCGTTATTATTAACATTCAAAGGACAAATTTTAAATAGTATTTAAAAATATAAATTTTAAATTCATTTAAAATGTGGCCCTGGATAATTATTCATTACATAAAATTCTGTTAATTCAAGCTTTCAATGTTAAGAATCAAAAATGAAGCCAATAATAAGTTGAGAACTTTATGCGAAGCATACGATCGGTATTATAGTTGAATTATATGAAAGATTTTTTTTTGAAAAAAATTGGACGATTTATTAAAAAAAAAATGTACCTAATTATTGTACTATATAAACTATATACTTAAATAATAATTGAAGTTTCTTTTTTAAACTTGTTGTGTTCATTTAAGATACTTATTGTTGTGTTTCTGAATGTAAATGTACCTATTATATATATATACACACATATAAATAATAATAACATTATTAAGCCTCGTATATATGTATGTGTTTTATAAACATTATCGATTTATAATTATTATTGTTTTATTTTTGTCTACTATAAAATAAATAATTAATAAAGAAGCACTGATTAATTACGGATCACGTGATCACCTGTTTTCGGTGTTCTATCGCATGTGTTCTGTTGCAGGTTTGTAGTTATATAACAGAGCTACGCGTGCACAGCAGAGAGTTCCTCGTCAGGTATGTACATACATACATAAACATCGAATTTTCTATCTATTATTAAAAGTAATTACTATTTTTGTGTTTAAATATAAAATAATGGTAAAATTAGTCAATCAAAAATTGAACACTAAACGTTTATCGCGATTTTAATGTGGTCCAAAATGTATTATTTTATAAAAACATGAGAAATTTGTTTCCATTATTAAAACGTAAATGGTTACAAAACGTCAATATATAACTTGATCTTGTCTATCTTTATTTATTTGCAATTTAACATTTTCTATATAAATTAACTACTATACCGAAATCATTTGGAGGACACTAAAGTTACATATATCTCTCACAGTTAAAAATATGTATTAATCAGCATAAATATAATTTTTTAATAATATTAAATAGACCAGGATTAAATTCTTAAAAATATAAATAAATTGCAAATTTACACTTGTTTTACTGCATAGCTAAACTAAATTTGAAAAAAAAAAATTGAAAACGAAATTCTAATACATTTTAGAATAATAATATTTAAATGTAATTTTACGTCAATATTAATGCAGATTTACATTAGTATTACTACAATATTTAACTTAATTTGTATTGAAGGTTTGAAATTTAAAAAAATATATTCAAGTACGTAACAATATGAATATTCAAACCAGTGATCATATCACTTTTGTGCTCTATTGTGTTCAAATACGATTTTTTTTAAGAATGCGACCTGGAGATAATATAAAAATAGTATATATATCCAAAATTTCTTACAAATAAGTAAATAATCACAATTTCTACCCAAAATTGAGGGTTACAAGCACACATCGAGATAAATTCTAAAAATGCATTTACACTAAAAATTCTATAATTCCCATATACTTACGGAATTACTGTTTTTACTTACAATATATATCTTAAATTAATTTCAATGAATCCAATACAAAAAAAAACAAAACAGTTTTTGATATTTAAATTATATTAGAATTATAAATAAATATTTATAAATCTCCAGAAAGCTGTTTACAGCTTATATTTTCATAACAACTCTTTTGCCTTTACTAGTAAGAAAATTTAAATATATATCCCCCCTCACGCTGCGAAAGATGAATCCACACCAACTCATCGTAATGCACAAAGTTGCCATACGAATTTAAACATAATAAATGCATATCACGCATGTTTATAAGATTTGAATAACAGGGTAGCAGAAGGTTTGGTTCACCACTTTAAACAAGCACGACGTTGAAATCTCATACCTAATATTTTTTAACAAAACACGAAAACAGTTTATATTTTCGACAAATGATTCTAAATAATTATTTATTTTTACTAAAATTTACGGTATATCCCACCAAAGATAGCTAAATATTTGTAAAACTTTTTAAATAAAATGGCCAATTACAACTACAGATGCTACAATATTTTATACATATTATGATATTTATTTCTAATTCTGAATTATAATAATCGTTTCTGCAACTTTTTAAAGTTATTGTCAATTTCTGAATATTCAAATAATTAACTAGAGTAACGCACTGAATTAAAATGATCAAGTTTGATTAAAAATCGACTTAATGTTTATATAAAACAACAAAATTATATTCTAATAGTCAAATAAAATTGCTTTTCTATCATTTAAAGATATTTTTGTAAATAGGTATATATTTAAACTTTATGAACAGAAGTTTTTTTTCCCTGGCAGAATATGCTCGCTATGTTGAAATAAAACAACTAGCATCTAAAATGATTCCATTTTATTCTAAACGGGACCTAATCTGTAAATGTATGTGTCAGACTGTAGTAATTTATTAAAAACCAGACAAAACAGTGTCGCCATGTTGTTTTTCGGACGCGAATGGAATTGTAACGTGGCACCATCAAGTTGAGCGAATCACTGCGCAAACTGACAAGCACTAATACCTGTATATTTATATACCATATTCGGTGGATACTTTGTGCACAGTGTCCGACCGAGACTCACTGAGGATTCGACTTTCGGTCATAAAATTTGTAGTGTACGAGCGTTCCATGGACGTGGTCAAACCGCAGGCTTTACTTGTAGGAGATATCGTCTGGGGAAGCCAGTGCAAATTACATGATGAAACTAACACATATCTATCAGTGATTTTATATAAGGGGGATACTTTTAAATCTTAAATATTTTGATGATATGTTTCCAATTTTATTTTGCTCTATTATAATTAAACCAAACAAAATGTTTGTTTTGTATCAATTTGGAAGATAAGGACATTTTATCAAAATTCTTTTGAATTATATTATTTGAGCAAAAATTATTATACCTATATAACAGAAACATACTTTTTTTTGTATAAATGGTGATTGTAACACAACAAAACTAATATGGCTCGTACTTGGTATTTCTGTAAACATTTTATTTTTATAAATAACGTCAGTTAATTAAAAATGTATAAGTAGTCAACTTAAGACTGTGATATATGTTATGGGTTGATCCTTGTCCAAGGTTGTGGTGGCAGCCGTGTTGGCAAGGCATTAACAAACATACCAAACATGCTAGCATCACAATAATAACAACAAAATGCATATGTTATAAGGAGTGAGTAGATGTTGGCTATATTCCAGCTGCACCAACACAAAACACAAGCGATTATCATAAAATACTAAATTTCAGACGTGCATTTTACACAAATACAAAACAAACCTTGAAACAAAAATATTGTACACAAACATAATATATCGTCGATATACGGACAAGATACGTCTTGAAAAGTTCGTAAAGCTTTATTATGTAAACCAAATCAAATTTTCCGATTGGATAACATAAATATTAATAAGAATTCACACATAGACAAAGTAAGAAAATATTGGGGGAAAAAACTCGCAAAAATAATTATGTATTAATAAATTGAGTTATTACAAAATTTCGTTAAACGAGTATCCGTTATATATATATATATATATATATATATATATATATATATATATATATATATATATATATATATATATATATATATATATATATATATATATATATATATATATATATATATATATATATATATATATATTTTATATATATATATATATATATATATATATATATATATATATATAATATAATATATATTGTTGAAAATTGTTAACCCTGTTGTGGATTGGATATAATAGGTTTGAAAAGAGAGAAGTTTTCTTCCACAACGTTTTAAAGAATTTAATGTTAAAATTCGCGAATTTTTTTTTTCTCTTGAACGTTGTGGAAGAAGCTTTTTCTCTTTTCAAACCTATTATATATATACATATATATATATATATATATATATATATATATATATATATATATATATATATATATATATATATATATATATATATATATATATATATATATATATATATATATATATATATATATATATATATATATATATATATATATATATATATATTCGAATATATGCTGGATAAATTAAGAATTCGTAATATAATTCTACAAAGTAACATGGCGTTAGGAATAAATCTGGCTAAATCAGTTGAAACCGGCTAGGGGCTAGGTCCTAACAACTATCCAATTATAATCTGTGGCAACCGCGACAGAGCTAGCGATTGGCGAATATATTGCCAGTTTCTGGAAGGTTAGACACGGTTCATCAATAACAAAAAAATCGAAATGTAATCTTCTTAAAAACGTACACTTTGTGACGGTCTGCATTTCGCGAATTCGCAGAAATGCATTGTAAACCAGGAGCTTTAGGATATTTATCATGATTTAGTTGATATTCAATAGAAATAAAGGATCGCAGAAATGTAATTTTTAAACTTCAGTAAGGAATTCTTTATTTTTATTTATTTTATTTTAGTTTCCATTTTGAAATAAAATCTGTAGATAGCTATTCTTAATTTGATCAATATCTTTTTATTCTCTGGATTGAGATTTTAAATCGTAAAATAAATTAATAAATATTTAAGTAGATTTTTATTATAGATTGTAAATTCTTGTATAGCGTACGCTAAATCTATAACTCTACTAGTTTTCAGATAAGTTCAAAACGTGTTCTTAAAATGTAATTTTTATAATTTATTAAAACAACTAATGTATTCTTTAATACAAATTACTTAGAAATGGGAATAAGAAAATGAACTAAAAAACATTACTTAAAAAGATAATTATATTTTAAAATATGCTTCGTAAAATATCTACTGAGATATTCAAATATGTGATTTAAAAAAAAAATTGCCTACGAGAGGGATTAAATATTTAAATAATTTATCTACGAAAGTGATTAAATATTTAAATAATAAAAATACACTCAAATTTTGAATAATTAAAAATGTATATATTTTTAAAAATATAGTTTTAAATCATTTTAAAATTAGCTAATTAGTGATGTTAGGTAATTTAATCGGTGTTCTAGTTAATTTATTAACCACATTCAAAACCAAATTCACACCTATCTTTGGCCAATTACTTCATTAGCCACCATAATCAGTGGTGTTATCTCCCTTCTCCGTTCCTTCTACATCAACGTTCCATCCGTATGTTTTACGATACATAACCTGCTCACCAGAGCAAGACACGCGATACAAACGAGCTATGCAATAGAAAGAGATACTTTCAATATCAGTATTAGAAGAGTGTTCGGAAACAGGGGTGAATATACGAATGCGTCGGCGTTTCATCCCCGCACCGACCCCTCACCCAAAAGGGTAGGTTCCCGTGGATCGGGGGTGGGGGTGAGTGTTCGCAAAGTGTCCTACCTAAAAGTTTTACAATCCCTGTGCAGCTCGTTGCTTGATGGCCTATCTTCCAATGCTGGCACCGACCATAACACTAAGATATATATACGGCTGCGCCCGACTCGGCACATAAACCTGACACCACTCCCCCTGATGTGGCTCTCGCACAACAGCACCACTGTGTATATGTATATAGTAATGTTGGCTCTATAGTGTGTGTATGTGTGTATGTGTGTGTGTGTGTTGGTTAGGCATAGCGGGTAGCTTTACCTTCACACAAACATGTCGTCGTTCTCACATCAGTCCACGATTATGTCGGTTATTGTGCGAATGTGCTGTCTTGTTATCCGATTAGCTGCCGGCCGGTTCGTCGGTGGTCGCGCCGAAGCTTTGCCACCACCAGGAAGTCGTCGGGGATTCGATGGAAGATGTCAATATGGCCGTGTATCCGGTAAGTGTGTGTTAGGCTCTGTTGCATGCTTCCTTTACACTATGCATATAAATGCAGTCACGAGACGCTCTTAGTAGTTCTCATTATGCTAATAAACACCATTTTGGAATTATATTCCAGTAATAATATCGTTCGTTATTTAACCAGTGGCCCACACACCATGTTCATCTTATAGTATAGTATAGTATTATTGATATGGCTACATATATCTCTATTTGCCACAAGATTTATATTTACAGAAAAGCGTAGGTATTTAAAAAAAACAACATTATTTAAAATTATTCATAAACATAATACACATTGATCTGCGTTTATTTTAAACTAATTTAAATAAAACGTTATAAATTAATTTTCGAAATATTTCACGAAATACACAATGTTTATCCTGAATTCGAAATTAGTTTCACGTCACTTTTATGTTAAAAATGAATTGTCAATATGTCTAGTATTTCATAGAAATTCGTTCAGAACCTCTAGAAGAAAATGCTCAAATTCGTTATTCAATATTTTGAATTAAGTATTCTTCATTACCAATATCTAAATATAATATTTTTAAATCGCAACCTGAGTTATTCTAATTTATAATCTATGTAAATGAAGTCCCTATATTATTCATCTAATTATGTGAAATATTCGTAGGTATATAAATATTCCGTATTTATCTGTAGCATATTTGTGTTGAACTGGCGGCGTTCCAAAATGGCGAGTACGTGCTTGAATCTAATTATATGTGTGTTTTGCTCACACGTGGTACAATGGGACTTGGTTAATCACCTGCGCCACGAAACTCTAATTTCTCACTTAGCGCTCCATTGTTATACTGACTATCTCTTCCTACATAATTATTTTAATTATGTAAGACCGCATTCCCAAATGGTCAACTTGTTTGAATAAAAATTGCCTTTAATTTGACACGCTTCAGCTTCTGTTTTGTAATGCATATCATTTATATTGTATTCGTTAGTATTCACCGTCACCAAAAACGGATAAAACGCTCTTTACAAACGATATCGGTTTTAAATGAAATTTAAGTTAACAGATAATTCATTAATGTATATAATTTAATTTAAATACATTGAAGAATGAGTATAAAATCATTTTTATGCTAAATTACGCGAATAATCGTGTAGTTTATATTTAATGATAGCGCAATTAAGCAAACAAAAAATTAACTAATTATTCTCAATTTAGTAAAATATAATAACTTTAATTTCGCGTTAAAATTTATTTAAATATGCATTTATTTTTAAAAGTAACTCAATTCCTAAAGTCGTTTTAATGTTAGCCTTATAATATTCATTTCGAATGTTTTCTTAAATTTATTTTCGCTATAATTATCAGAGATTTAAATACTGGTAAATATCAAAAATTATATATTTAAAAATTGTTTTTATTCAGATAATTTTAAGTATAAGAAACCCAAATAGATTTAACTGAAAAAGATAATGATTGATTTGAAATATCAACTATATTAATCAATACAAACATATGTTTCAAATATAAGTACCTGTTAAAACAGTGTATAAAATCGAATAAAACATATTATTTTATAATAATTTAAAACTCATTTTAAAGTGTTTGCAATAAATAGTATTTAATTTGAATGATTGTTATTTAATCCAAACATAATTCGACAGTATTTTAAAATTGCTCAAATTGCACTTGATATCTATATTTATCATATATCAAATAATATTTAAAGTTTTTTTTACTAAATGGTTATAAGAAAAAAACATTAAGTCTTAATCAAAAAACGAAGCTCTTATTACTTGTAAACATTAATATGTTTCAAGTAAATTTAAGAAGCATCATTCTTAACCTCGAAAACAAAATTCTAACCTATAATAAAACATAAAATCGCCGCACGAATCCCGTTCGTAAAAGGCCAAACAAACAAACAAACACATTATATACCACAGGAGAGGAGACACTGAGGCCCGGACAGACGCAGATAATTGAATGTGATGTCAGAGCTAATATAATGACACAGACACTACAGGCCTTATGTCTGACCATCTTCCCATCTCTTTTTTCTGATTGTGGTACTAAGGGGGTCGTGGATCGATTCCCGTCGCATCGCGCGTACCCTCGTGACCTCGCCCCAAGTCGCCATCTTGTTTTCTCTAACCCTGCACGCGCCCACTAGATCATTATCTTTTCCAATGTACTTGTTGATCTCCAGTGGGTCTTTTATACATGGGAAAGTTATTCATGTATGGTATAGGTTGTAAATGAATAGAAATATTTGAAAATTATGTTAAAGATGGCTATAAATACAAATATACTGTATATACAGTATGTAAGTTGAAGCATTTGAATAATTTAATAGATTCAATGAGTTTATTTAAGTCTCTTTGCTAGATAAGATATATGTATAGTTTTCAGTTTGCATGAGCTTTTGATAAATACAATTTTCAGACCGTGGTTTTAAAGGTATTCTTTGTAGTGCTTTTTACTACTTTTTAGTTACATATATCATGTAAAACAACGTATTGTATAGTGCATTAACAATTCCCGCGAATTAACTATGAATTAATTTTTTCATTGAATATTTGTCATTTAAAAAAAGTAACTATCGACCCTATTTGTAGGTACAGGATTATATGAAAAAATAAAATAAAGTTGTAGCTGTAAATATTCGATATTGGAAGCAGCGATAATAAATAAATATCTACTTATTTGTTAATGTAATAGCATTGGTAGTAACCAATTATGGCATGGGTCGATTCTGACTATTGTGGTGATACAAGGAGAGAAAAGCAATTTTATAGCTACTATTTAGACCGAAGTAGCAAATTAATATCTAACTGAAATAACTGTTTCTATCAATAAAGTTCGACCGGGTCAATTACAACACATAAATTTGTTCATAATAATCAAAGATCCTTTCGGCATTTGTTAATTATAATCAAACCACAAAATAATTTATTTAACATTAATCATATCAATTTAATGTTTTTAAGATTTTCTAAGAGAACACCGATAAACCAATTAATTATTATTAATATGCCTTACAAAATTAGACAAATCATCCTAAATATGATCCGTATTACCTTATTTAAATTTAAATAAAAAAAAATAACAATTGTATTGATTCCGAAATCAATTTAGGTACAAATATCTTATTTTTGTAGTAAAACAATCCAATTTACATGCATTACAAAAGAAACAAACATAAATATCGCTAAATATAAATAAATATTAACACACAATTAAATCATGAACAAAAACCGAAAATCAGTCAACTAATCGAAATAATTAGGTTAGTTTTCTCAAATGAATGTCAAACGAAATAAATCAAATCAAATTATATATTAAATCACTTACCACAACAATTCCGTCGAGAATACTTCTTGTAAACGGTTTCACACACGATTTTTCATAAATAATTCTCGATTTCCGTAACACGAATACACAAACACATAACGCGCTGACTGTGGTGTCGACACACGCAATCACTACTTCGGTATATGCGAGCGCGGTCTTTCTGAATTCTAAAGCTGACGTTTTGGAAATGAGGTCAGTTTTTGCTGATACTAGACTAACATTTCGAAAGTTTATTCCTAAATTTGGAGTAAAACAAGATTTTTTGCTACCCTTTATGAATAACAACTAACTTTCACAAATGCAGAAAAGGTTAGCTTTCTAAACCACAAGGGTTAGGCTAAATTTGAATAAATCTTAGAGAAAACAAATCGTATTTGAATATATTTTTGTGTTTGTTTCTTTATTTACTCATATTTTATGAAGGTTAATAAATTGAAACTAAACAAAATTATATTAGGTCTAATAATGTTTAGAACGCTTTCATTTTAAACCACACTTAAATAATTACAAGTTTTTGGTAATTGGTTAAAAGTTTCATTGAATGCAGTGTAATGATTTTATACTAAAGTAAATTTGTATTATTTTTATAGAATTATTTCTCAATTTACTTATGTGTAACTATAATAAATATGATTTATAAGAATTTTCTTAGAATATGTCTATAATAAGTAATAACATATAAATCACATATTGTATTGTATGACTTGTTTATTTGAATACAGTAAGATTAGGATTTTTTTGAGGCAATTGTAAACAATAATATTTTTTAATATGAAATTGCGCAGAAAGTTAAATGCGGGTAAATAAATAAATTAATTCTAAACGCATTTATGGCAAGGGTAATTTTTATTTTATCTTCTCAGCCATTTTAATTCATCTAATAATATTTGATAGTAAACTAACATTAAAATAGGGTGAAACAATAATAATACGGGTATCTTAAATCACCCCATATTTTCTTATAATGGTAGTCATTATATTTTAAATATTTTCTTTATAGTATCGGCTCTATTTTATTAATCGACACCTGCATTTCAACATAAAATATTATAAAAAGCTTCGAATAAACGAGAATAAAATTTATTGTCTCTATATGCGAAAGCTATTACTTTTATAAATGGTTTACTTTGTCTTGTAATTGTATTACATACGTCATAGCTGTCGACGAATTTTTGTTTATTGCGCAACGCAATTTTAAACATTGCGCAGTGGTATATTATATTTGTCTTTGTCGCTCTCACTTATGAAGTATTGCACCATCTTTCTCAAATAAAGAATGCTATGTTAATGAAAGCGACAAAGTACATCATAATAAGGTTAACGCTGTATTCTTATGAAAAACAGACTATAATTAATAAATCTTGAACATTTCAAATCTTCATATTACTTTTTAGGAAATAAAATAAATTACTGAGTTATTTTATTTACAATTAGTATTTATATTTATCAATTATAAATCAAATTAGTGAGAGTTATTTATTTTATTTTCAAAAATATTAACGAGATTTTAAAATCAATAAAATACTATTTATTCCCAAATTGAGTGTTTACAAAATTATATCAGCTACTCCATAGTACTATATAATGTGTAAATCATTAAATGACTTTGATAAACAAGACAAGACGTGAAAGGTCTGATTTATTCATTGTCTAGTGAAAACAATGTATCTCATTAGTATGCAACATCTTATTTGTTTGTCAAGGTCGCATTAGAGATAAATTCAATTGTGAAAAGTAAAAACGCCTGTATTACAGTTCTTGCGGTAAACTAGCAAACAACCAACTTCCAACAAATTTATTTCCGTATGTAAATGAATCCCAGGCGTTTATGCTCACGCGGTCTGTTTCTGCCAAGTGGAGTGTGAATAAAAGATATAATTTCTAGGTTAGTAGTTGACGTTTTTACTTTTTTTTTCTGTTTCGTTTAACAGACATTTAAAGAAGATTATTTTACTTTCATTTACATACCGCAGTTCGAACAATTAAATGTTACGTTTACATCTAATTAGATAACACTATTTTAATCACGTATTTGAAAATGTATAAAAATTCTAATTATATTTTAAAATAGTAATATTGTAGTTTAAATTTCATTTGAATTTTAATTAACCTTTTGTGAGTCTGCGTTTGTTAAATTGTAATAAATTAAGTAATTGCCTACTAGAGAATTGTCAGAACGCAATTGATACAATGAATTATAATTGGAGTTACTCTATAGTTTAACTGGGTATACATTCAAATGTCGTATATATTCTGTATGCTAAATACAAACTCGTCCGTCCTGTAAACATTTTGATATTTTTTCCACTGGTGCAGTCTTTTAGTACCATTCGAATAAACTATTTTACGATATTTTTGATAGTGTTTTCGCCAATAAACTTGTTCGTGTCCGCCGTTCTCGTTCGCTGCAGTGAGACCAGAACAGCGTCTGTTGGGTGCGCGTGCGCCGAAGCTAGCCTTCTGTCAGTGCACGTTGTTTCTCCTCCCCATATGCCGGCAAGTTGAGCGACATGTCTCGTGTAAAACGTTGTTTTTATCGTTGCATTATCTTTTCTCGTGTGCATTTTTGTTTTAAAATATCCTCCAGTAAATCGAGACACTAGTCCCGGTATCTGGTACGTTTCGTACGCGAGCTTATGGTAATTTTAATCAAAAAATAACTATTAAAGTGGGTCAAAACTGTAAGAAACATTGTTTATTGTAGCGTTATTTTGTTTTACGTGAGTGTATTCCAGTCAATAGTGTGTTCTGCGTGAAAGGGTAAGTTTGTTTCTTTCTCTAATAACCTGTATTTCATAGTTCAACAAGTAGATATGTTGATTATGTTTCATAACACATTTAATAATATTCTGTTTTTATTGTATAGCTATACAATAAAATAAATTCAAATAAATCTATTGATTAATTGTAGTACATATTCCCCAAACTGGTAGAAAATAATCGTGTATATACATATTTATATCATCCATTTATTACCTATATATGATCACGATGCATGAATTTATTTAAAATGCTTACTGTTTTATTAAATATTAATTTATGCAAGTTTTAATTTTTGGATACATAACTAGTATCAGATTGATAATATACATGTTTAAAATTACGCCATAGTCCAACCAAAGTGACTAAAGTCTCTAAAATATTCACCTATATTAAGCAGCCTGAGTAATTTCAATGATGGAACCTGACCTAGACAATGCTTTTAGTTTTAACCACTAACAAGAGTGTTTAAATTATTTTATTATTTTAAATATGTTTACTATTAAAATTTAGATGAACGTCTTATTAAAATAAATATACCATTTTCTTAAGCCATTTTTTCTATACCACTTTGAACAGTTTAAGAATGCTCCTGATAATATCAAATAGTCAATAGGTATGTTTGTTTAATCTATATTTGATCTCTCAAATATTTTTAGTGTTGGTTGATATTAAAAAATTAATTGAAAATCATTATATTACAATTCTTGTACGAATTACAATACTACTAGGATATATTATTATTTATTAAATATTATTATTTATATATTTTAAATGTTTCTAAATTTTGCAACGATAAAAATATGACAAATGAAGTATAATTATGTTCAATATACATACATACATGCATACATACATAACTTCATGCCTATTCCTATTAAATAAAGTGGCAGAACACCCTTCACGTACATTAACATCTTGACAATCTTTCGCCATATAACTCTATCCTTACAAACTTGTTTCATTCAAATTCATCAAGTTCTTCATACACACTCTTCTATTCCGCTTGCTCACAACTTTTCTTTCGCGCTTCTTCCACTTATTCCGAGGACAAGCTCGCATTGTCACACCATTCATCTCGTCCACGTAACTCTACTTCGGCAATCTTTCATGCGACATTCTTTCAACTTGACCGTACCATCTCATATGGCTCTCACCTAGTGTACGTAATGTAAGAACATACTTGAGTTTAGTGTTTTGAAAGCAATTTATATTTGTGGTTCACAGACTTTACATTAGTCTATTCGCTCAAAATATGTGTTAATTTTTAATACTTCTACTTTTATTCTGCATTCAAGTTATACAGTTCTATTAAATTGAAGAAAATTGTTGATTTAAATCTTTATTTTTTTTTAAATTACATGGATTTTAGGTGTAATATTAGATTATAATCTCCATTATTTTTTACAAAATTAAAATTTGTATATTTTAATTATTCCACTAATTGAATAGCATAATATCAGTGAAAATCGAGATTAGATATTGCCGCTAAATATGATTTTGAGAAACTATGAATTTTAGGTATTTTGAAATAAAAATTAAATTATGTTTGAGAATCTTTTAATATAATTTTTAAAACAACCGAGAAAAGTGTTAATTTCCTGTTAATATTAATGCTCATATACAAGAAACATTTTCATACAATTTAATAATATGCATCTTAAATAGAAATGATTTTAAAATTCCGCATATAAAATGCATATAAACGAAGTACTTTTCTTCATTTTTTAACAAATTTAAAAAAGTACATAGACGTCGCATAAAAATAAAACAGTTGGTACAGTTGCCGGGCCATTTCGAAAAGGCACCGATACCTACATCTATAGGACGAATGCATAAGCACACACATTTAACATGGGGAAACTCATAAAAATTTTACTATTTCAAGTCCAATGAAAGCGGCACTGGCAACTTTTATAGCGTACCCCCACTGTTCAGGCCGCATAAAACGTGTTATGCTCTCGGTTATGCGGGGCTGGGCTACACAACACCGTTGCCATGACGACCGTATCTTCATGCAGCATCGCGATTGGATGAAATGATCACGTGACCGGTGGAAACCATCATGGATCTGTTTGTTATCGGTTCGGCACGCTGTGGGTGTATAGCGAACGTATCGAACTGGTACTGTCTTTGTCTGTTTGCATGCGTTAACAAGAGATCGGTGTATATGAGGTTATGTTGTTCTAGTATTCGATTGAAGTGCATTGTGTTCGGTAGACACTTGCATTTTGTATCTAGGTCAATGCGTATTGTATGCTACATTATTGCTTTACATTTATATTAAATTTTTATTTTGGATTTGGTATAAAATTTATTTTGTAGCATATATTATTTTATTTTCTATTAGATTAATAAAATATATAAGCCCTTTTTTATTCTCGTTTATATTTTAATAAATATAAAAAATATTTTTCTATTTTTCATTATTATATCGTTTTATCTAGTTCACATTTAAAAATATCTAATAAATATTTGGCGGGATTTAATTTTGAAAAATTGCAAAATCTATTTTTATTCACATTTGAAAACAAATGATAACCAACAGAGGTGAAAAACGTATAATTATTTTTTCATCACTCAATCACGAAAATAAAAATCCGCGTTGATCACCTGGAAACAGAGCACAGTGTTTCCATCTATCGTCTGGTTTTACGAGCTCTTAAAGCCCTCGACTGGGTAACAATTGGAACACAGCCTCTTCGCAGACCATTAAATAGTTCTCGTGTTTGCCGTGCGCGGGCTAACCGGCGGTGGCAGCACCGGTCTGTTAACGTTAACGGTGTTTGTTGGGGCCCATACCATATACACAAATACAAACTCACTTACAAGCTAGCAAAATATCAAAATTCATTTCCATTTACAACTACACGCAAATAATATACACAAAAACACGCACGCACACACATACTTACGCATACATACCAAAACACATAAACGCTCCATAGTATATTAAAATTTGGACAACTATTTGCCTATTTTTTAACTATGGTTTTTTGAATTTAATTAAAACATTTGAGCAAAAATTCTACAAATGTTGACAATTTGGTTTTAGATATTTTAATTAATTAGACATTTTTAAATTCTATAGTATATTTTTTACCAATGGTTTTTGATTAAATTAAAATATTTCGTAAGAGATTTACAATCATAGGAATCTTGTTTTTTGTTAATTAAATATATTTGAAATTAACACTAGAAATATTTAATTTCAAGTTACTTGAAAAAGCTACACGCATTTCTCGACGTGTATATTAAAATAAGTACATATATTAAATTATACAGAATAAAACTTGTTTTCTAAATCGTCGTCCCAGGTTTTATTATTTTTTAATTCAATTTAAAAATATTTAAATTCAGTACAACTATCCATATATTACCTATATGGTTGTAATAAAAATTTGTGCCCCTGTATCAATAATTTTTTACAGTCTAGTTATTTTTTTTTCAGTAAAATGTTATCAGTAATAACTTTATTTAAATAATTATAAAAAATATTGTAATTTTATAAATTACTCTAAGAGTACTTCACAATTTATTTTGAGTTCTATATACTGAAATATAATATACTGAAATGCAATCCGAGCATAAAATAGAGTGTGATAAAGCACAAGTTATCTTATTTTATGATATTACGTACTATACTCTATATTTTTCTCTAAACTATTTGGAGTTTATACCGAATGTATCCCAAGTAAAAAATCGAGATTTAATCTTTTAAATTTATTTTTACGCGCCATTTTTCGATCTAAATTTAGATGTCTTTATCTATGATATGCTTGTCTTAAAATCGAAAAAAATATATTACATTTGATATTTTACCGGTGAAGATAAAAAAAGTTATGTATGCAAAACCATTCTCGTCATTGCTCATTCCTGTATGTCGCCCGCTTGATCATATATATATGTATATATATTGGCGTGCTATAGAGTAAATATCGAAGTGTGCGGCGACCAGAATATTTGCCGTCGCCCTATCCGGCACTCGTCGTTTCCATAAACATGGTTAGGAGGGTTAAGACTTCTCTATACATACATACATACATACACCGGGTAGAGATGCCTCTCCAACCACTAAACTATGGTGTAAAATGTACATATACATATAGTCAAATACTGGCTTCACCGTCTCCATCACACATTTCATTATAGACTTACCTCCAGCCAGTCCTGTTCTTATTTTCGTCTCCAAAGTATTTGATTAAAATGTGTGATTTTTGGTTATAAGTGTTGTGCATCTGCATAATATTGTGGTGAGTTGTGCCAAAAGATATGCTAAAAGCTACGAAAATTATTATGATTGTAGATTATTCAGAAATACAGTACTTATTTATATTAATCTCGAAATGTTATTATTAATACATGAGAAACTAAAGAGATAATTCATATTGTAAGATTACTAACTGTCTTTGTTTGTTAATTAAATTTGTAGTTGTGAATTCGGGATTATTTATAAAATCAGAGCATTCATATTAAAAACTTAAAAAAAATACGTTACGCGGACACAAAGTCTGATTTTTTTCAATAAAATGAACCAAATCTTATATCTAAGGGTTGATTTTTGCAAAGTAAATTACAAATATTTGAATTTAGAACTTTAGAAATAGTAGAATGGTATTTTCATTTATTTTAATTCAATGATATAAATTCTCTGAAGTCAATTTGTTGAAAAATAAATGGAATCCAGCACGAAGCAAAAAGAATTGAAATTGCACTAGGAAGAATAAGATTTATGTATTTGTGTGTACGTTGGCTAGGAACTTTCAATCTACAATATTGGTAGTATAAAACTCGAACAGTAGCTGTGCTGATTCAAAACAAACTTTGATATCTTTCCATACTGACAACTATGAATTCTATTCCTAAATTTTGTTTCCTCAAGATAAAACCTTATTGTTGGCCATTACATAAAATGCATTGTTTTTATGTGTGTTACTCGCCAGAAAACAATAATAAATTTTCAATATATCAATACATTTCATGGCAATAAATACTAAGGACAAACTAATATTTAAAATTAAAAATAACTACTCTCAGTGCATGTATTATTATGGGAGAAAAAGGAATTTTAATTATTATGCAAATATATTTAATTTTATACAATCTCATTAAGAAATTAACAGATAAAATTTTACATGCGCAATAACTTCGCATCATAGAGTACATCTTTAGCTGAACAGTGCTGACAACTTAATAACTATGCGAATATAAAAATCACTAACAGTCTTATTTTAAAGTGTGGTTCACAGAACTGGTTTTTATAAAAACTTTGATACGTTTTAGGCTTAATTTTCTACTTAACTTCTGCAATGGTTGAAAAGTACTCATTTTAAATGCTAATGGACGTACATATCTTATACATTAACATCTTTGTAAAAAAAATTACATTGAGATGAAGTTTCTGATTAACTTATTTAACACCTTGTATATATATATATATATATACAGGTTATATATTTTTCCTTCTATGCTAATTAAACTCTAGAAATAAATTTAAATATATATTATTTTTTAAAACATTTATTTTGCATCTTACTAAATATAATTTTTATTTGAACCTGAAAATATATCATCTATCTAATATTTCGCTTCTATTACAGGTGCGCGTCGGGTCGGGTTGTGATGGTGCGTGTATCGCGAGTGTCGTGACTGTGAGTGTTCGTTGTCGTCTTTCGTTCTAAACCAGGCGTCGTTTCGTCTTCCGCGCTGGGTTTTCCACTCCTTGTGACGTCACAGAGTCCATCAATTGTAACTGCGGCAAACAAAGGTAAGAACATGTCATTTGCTAGTTATATTTGTGTTTAACTGAGAATGTAACTTCGAATAACGCCAGGCTGGCTTGATTATTACTGGAAATAGAGGCGTGGTCTTTGCATGCCATGTCAATAGTGGAAGTTGGTTTTGAGGATTTTATGAACTAAAATTCGTTACAGAGTATTTTTAGATTGATAAGAATTGTTGGTAATTTATACATAACCTTGCTGATATTTCTAAAGAAACGTGATTTTTTCTTATTATTCAGTTTGTACATCTGATTTATATTGCCTTGTTAATGTGAACTCTAACGCATATATTTATAGATTTTATATTTTTCTTGATTTGCACATTCATAGTTTGAAATAATATGAATAAAATAGGTAACGGATAAAAAAAAAGAAATTTTATCCACAACGTTAAAATTTTTATTTCTTAAAAGAAATAAAATCGCCTTTAAGAAATAAAAATTTAAACGTTGTGGATAAAAGACATTTTTTTTCATTTTCATCCTTTACTTAAAACCCACCACAGTTGAGTTAAATATTCAATGACATTAAACTAAAATTTAATTTAATATAAAACCAGGTCATTCAAAATCTACAGAAAAGTATTTTGAAATACAGTTTTGTTACGTATATTAAGTATCAAAATGTGCACATTCAATAAATTATTCATTAACTTTTAACCTTTAGCTTAAGTTATATTATAAAGAATTATTCATTCTTCAGACTACAGAATTATATTTCAAATTGTTTTCTTCGGCTGGTTTCCTTGATAGTTAAAGATGGACATTAATGAAATTGTTTTCTATGTACACAACACTTAATAACAAAGTCAACAGCATAAACATAAATGCTATATTGCTCATAAGTGTCGGAGCGTACACACATATGTACATACACATAAATACTGTCGAACTTGATATATGAAACGTTGTTATAGCTTATGGGATGTTTAATCATATATACAAATTGTTTGTTTAAACAATTATTTTCTCTCTACTCATCTTATTATAGTTTGAATAATTTATCATCTTTGTTTGAAGTCATACATACTTAATATTTACGTTTTTAGAGTTTACTTCTCATCAATATTATACTGTTTTTGACTTATATATTAAAACGGTTTTTTTAAGCTAGTCTATTTATTTAAAGAATTTTTAAAAATTGTGGTAATTAACAGTAATATTTTATTAATAAACTTTTAATGATAAATGTTATGAATTAAATTTTATTAATTCCCTACAAGCCTGCTTAAAAATTACTTCGTATTAATATTAATAATATAAGTGTTGAAACACGTTATTTTAATAGTTTCCGGATTCACTCAATCCCACAATCAAATACATAAGAAATTAAATTATTTTATAAGTCACATAAAAAATATCCTTCGTATAGCATCCCATAAATAGGATTTTAATTCGAATTCTTTGAAAGCATGTTAATCCACTTTTACTTTAGACGTCTTTTTTTCGACCAAAATAATCAGAAATAAAAATAAATTCATCTGTCATCGAAAGGTGTAATACAAATAAATTCAAAAAAACATGAGAAATGCATGTACTATTGCTTGTAATTAAACTAGTAAATATGTCATCATTTGAACATTTGCGTTTTTGTGATGTTAATTTCGACCTACACAGACAGAATTATCGTATATTTTCCCTATTTTATTTGCCTGGATACAACCAAACCAAATTTGTTTGCATAAAATTATGCGTTTTGTATGGCTACCAAGTCAAGCAACACTCTCTGTGTTCGTTTTTTGTTAACTTATTCGTATATGCATCTTAATCATTTTATTATGCAAATTCGTGTTTCTGATAATGCATAAAGTTCGTGAGAATATTCTTTTTATTATTATTTATAATCTTCGTCGTCATCTTCTATTATTTTCATATATTTTCGATCAACGAAATGTTTCTCATTTTTCCACATGAGCACGTAACTTCGGTATAGAATCGCTGCTAGCGACCCACTGCGTTTGCACATAAGACCACACTAACTGGACGGCCATCTTTGGGAGTGGTTCACCCGTCGGACATTCGTGGGAAGATATTTTCATCTCATGTCGGATCTCTTCATCTTAAAATATGATATTATTTATTAAGTATATATATATTAGTTACTTGAAAATTAAATTAAAATAATTTTGATATTATCAATCGTTGCAAATTCACTAATAGTATGTGAAGTTATGGAATTACGTTTCATATATTTAATTAGAATTTTAAAAGTAAAAATATATTTTGCGCAGTTATAAAATGATCCTTGTAGTAATATACAGCATTTCTTGCCTGTGTGAGTTTTGTTCGTTAACTAGTGTGATGTAGCACTTCGGTCTGACCATTTTCTTTAAGTGCAGACAACTTTCTTAAGTTTTTTAGCGCACTATAAACTAAAATACTTGGTTGTAAAAATTTTCATTGCTTCAACTTAGCTGCAGTCTTGCCAACTGTCATCCCATCTCATCGTACCAATTACCAAGATACAAATAATTGAAATGTGGAAAAATTGAATTAACAACCTGATCGATTTTTTAAAAGTAGTTTTACGAGAAACTACACCTAATCAACAAACTTCACAGTAGATTATAATTAATGATTAATTCAAGATAGTTTCAAGAGAAACATATTGATAATGTCATACACAAACTTATTTTAGATTTATAAAATTGATTATTATAACTGAGCATTTAAATTATAAAAAACTATACTACTCTTACAATATATACAATTTTAATTAATAATTATTCTGGATAAGACTTACTAATCATGGTTAGTTAAATATAATAAACAAAATTGACTGTAGGCAGTGCGAATTAAAAAAATAGCCGCCTTAGTACTACATATTCTTATTTATATCACTATGAAGGTTAAATTTAATTCAAATTTAATGAAACATAGCTTTAATTATACATAAAACTAACAATTAAACGAGTTTTTGATAAGACGGAACCTCCACGTGTTACAAATTAATTTTTATTATTATATTGTTTAAATGAGAAGTCATTGAGAAGTGAAATAATTGATTTTTATATAAAGCTTTAACTCAATTTGATTTTCTAAAAAAAATCTCCATAAATACGAGTATGTATATATATATAAATTCAGGGTATCAGCATTGGCAATTTGGGCCAACAACCCTTCCCTTTGATTGGATCTCGATGGATGGACAAACTTAACCCATTTCTTTCAAAAGCCTTTTTGCGCGGATAGAGATGGTATGATTAGCGTTCTCTCGTGCAAAGTGCATGGTGTGTGAGTGTATGTGTTAGTTATAAAGTAGATATGTCTGGCGCCGGTAAAACTTGTGCAATTTTCCAAACGGGAGCGCCGTTGCTTCAGAAAAATGTTGCGCGCGAAATTGGATTGGCTATTCAAAGTTTCACAAGGTATACTGTACAGAACCGTATCTAAACTAAATATATAAACAAAAGCTACGTTTAATAATATATATATATATATATATATATATATATATATATATATATACTTTTAACTGTCAACGTTTACAGAAGCTATTAAAATCACGTCTGTCATCGTTGGTATATTAGTATTACGAGTATGGTTTTATTTAATAGAGCATCGAGAGATAATTTTTGGGACATATATTCAAATGACAAGGACACAATTATTAACTGTTATAAATATATTTAGGATTTTTGTTATTTTTCTTAACACGTACTTAGAAAAAAATGTTATCATAATTAAGAATTTGGCTGTCTCAATTTTTACTAAATGAGTCTGTGGCGACAACTAAATTTGTGTTGTAGTTATTAAAATTTAAATATGTTGTTGATTTTAATATTAAAATTGAGAGAAAAATTTCTTAGTTATGATAACAATTTTTTTCTAAATGTATATAAATATAAAATTCACTAAAATAGGTATACAATTGAGAAACGAATTGTGGTTCATTGTATAACCTAATAATATTTAGTTGAAGACTTTTGTGATGAGATATAAAAAAAATAATTAAAATTTCTGATTTAATTAAAATTTTAGTTAACGCAAAACCTTAAAAAATCTTAATTAGCGATCTATATAAGTTTTTAACCCTTCGAGATTAATTG
The DNA here is from genome assembly GCA_018344505.1 of Nebria ingens riversi. Classification (NCBI taxonomy): domain Eukaryota; kingdom Metazoa; phylum Arthropoda; class Insecta; order Coleoptera; family Carabidae; genus Nebria; species Nebria ingens. The sequence goes on along the minus strand of JADQWA010000028.1, from coordinate 9,663 downwards.
GTCTGAAATCTGATTAATTACACTCCTGTCGTCAATTTCCAACTTTTGCCTGATTAAAACTCTTCCGCTAATTTAAGTTTTCGTTCTTGGAAGAGTTATTTCGCGGTCTGTCTACGCCGGCAGAGCATAGCACCTGCAATCATCTATAACCCTACTTTGGTACGCAAGTAATCTCTCCGTTTGCGCATTACTGCTACTTGCTTGATTAACTGAGGCAAGAGGTTACATAAAGTTTTTTATACGTAGCTACTTATACGTTTCTTAAATTTTCTTTTATAAATATCATCTTTAATAGTAAGAAAATATTAGAGCAAAATTTGTTATCAACTTTTTAATTTGTCAGATTGTAACATAAATTATCATATATAATTTTGGAACATTAATTTAACTCCCTAAATAATCGTATTTTAACGTTGCAAGATATTACAACGGTGTCTGTGACGTCATTATGGTTAATATACATATATGGATGATGACATATTATTTTATTATAAAATAATGAAATGAAATCTTCAATTATGGTCCACTTCATAAATTGAGTAATTAGCGGGAAAATCTAGTAAAAACAAATCGTCAAACCAACTGTTTGATGTTATCAAATAGTGACACAATAGTATTTAATTATTAACATGAACGTAAAATTGTAACAGCACATCAGAGATTAATCTGTGCATGCCGGGCAAAACATACACATTACTCGCAAACGAGAGCTATTAACACTTTTGGGAAACATAAAAGCTTAATTTACGGCCACGTATTAATTAAAAGTCGGTCTCCTAATACGGCATTTAAAGACTGCTATGCGATGTGACGTACTCATACATATACACAACTCCTAGACAAACTGTAAGGGGAATATTAGTGTCACGGATTTATAAAAATAATTTTATTTTTTTGTCGTTTTTAAGAGCTGTGACCTCTGTCTAACCTCGATAGAAACAAATTTGAAACGGTAGTTAAAATTATTCCTATCGTAATTATGGCTGGTATATTAATTTTTTTACGTTACAGTTCGATATTTTGTTTACAATCTTATTTGAGTTATTGGTTTTAGCAGTTTAGCACGCTAAATAAAATATAATTTATATTTTTCGTATTTGATTATATTTTTTATTGGTCTTGAATAAATAATAATAATTTCAAACGTACACAACTTGTACGTTATGACATAAACTATACGTACTACAATATTGTCTACGTTTGCGTTAATAGTCTTAGAGGTGTTTTGATGACATGACTTTAAACTAATAAAATCACATTAATTTTTATAGTTTATATACATTTATGGCAAGAATTTATTTTTATTAATTTTATTCTACATATCTTTAAAGCGTCACGAAGTTTTTTGTAGCGTTTGTTGATAATTATAAATAAATATACTAGGTATTAAATTAAAATCCCACACTCGTATAGTTAAAAATTTGTGAACCAATCACATTTGTGTTAAGACAATGAAACCTCAACTTCTGGGTGGTCTATTAAAACTCGCTGCAGACAAGTATAAGTAGGTACACATGCTGATAACGGTGCAGGAGGAAAGACATACATACACACACACACAGTAAACTCATAAGCCATCATCAATGCAAATTCAACTTTTAAGCGAAATTGTTAATAAAATACCATAGTTTAATGCAAGAATGTGACACTTAAACCACGTCATGTATCTCACAGTACAGTGTATACCTACACTAATTACCACCGTATATTTAGCATTTAATTAACTCTGAAATTGCATACTGGTATACAAAGAAAATGTATTTCGGTTTCTTCATTAAAGGCAGGAATAATAAATAATTTTTAAAATAATTGTTTTTGTTTGACAAGTATCTTTATCTTTTTTTTGTTAGCTTACGACTTCTTTTCACTCAAATAATTCTCACTCCATTTACACCCCCTCCCCTCTAACCTCCTCAATATAAATCCTTTCAACACTTAATTTAACTATCACATTTCTATCAATGTTGCAGTTCTTATGCAGATTGCATATATTAAGATAAAAATAAACATTTATTATAGAATAAAATACAGTTTGATACAACAGAAATTAAATAATTTCGCCTTTATACTGTATATTTTAAAATACCATTTCAAATAATATTTATTTTATCTAATTGTAAGTATAATAATTATAAAGCGTAAAAGCAGTGAATACAATTTGGATCAAATTGAAAAGATAATTTCTTGATAATACTTGAAAAGCAAAAAAAACAAAAAATTATCAACAACAACTGTGAAATATAACAAATAACTGGATGAACATTTTTATCGCAAACTTGTCTGTTGCAAAATGAAGGCATTTGCAGTCTAACGAGAAGATCCTGACAGCCATTCCGTGCAACGCCACATATCAGGCCAATGTGAGTGTGCATCAGACTGTGTCGCACCGAAATACAACAAACGCAAGTTGTTGGGAGTTGCTCACAGTCACAACCCATTCGACAGACACTGCGATCAAAAGTTTTCGGTGCATTTGAGTCGTTGCCAAGCGCGCTGCCTCACACAAGATAGTTTTAAGTGCGGCCTCGTCTGCCAAGTGCAACTCGTATTTTGCACCGCGCGTTGAGGATTTACAAGTTTGAATTGCATAAATTATAGGGGCGTATTCAACTAGATTTCTAAAGCTACGAAATATATTACATATTTACTGCAATTCAACAAATTCTTTTCATTTTATTCTAGTAGTTATATCATTATTTATAATAAATATTGATATTCTACTAGTAAATGTATTAAAAATTACGAAATTACTGTAACTGTAACAACAGATATATTTGTTGTTTTATCTGCACCCGGAATTTAGTCAATTAGTTAGGCATTTAGTCAATCAATTACAAAGGAAATTATAATATGTGATTAGCTATATTTTGCTGTTTTACAAACGAAGAGTTTCAATTTTGTCGCAAGTGTATAAAGTTAACAATGTATGGACATACTAATTGGGAATCGAAATCCCCAGAAGATTAATTAGAAAAAGTAAATAATTTAAATTAGAAGATTTACAGTAAAAATGATTAAATTATAAATTAAACTGCAAAATGATTGAGCAGTGTTCATTGTAAATTCAAGGTTTATTTTTATAGCGTTTTGAACCTAACACATTATTATTTTCCAATATTACCATGTTTTTTTATATTTTTATTTCTACTTTATCTTTTTGTGCGTGTATAGTAAATATCATAAAATTATAACTATACTCGAACCGCTAATTGTTATAGCAAATTTGACATAAAATGAATTATTATTTTCCAATATTACAATGTTTTTTTTTATTAATTATTATTTTCCAATTTTACCATGTTTTTTTAATTTTTTACTTCTACTTTATCTTTTTTTGTGTGTGTACCTATAGTTATAGTATATATTTTTATTTGGATTTTAATTTTTGATTCTGTGTGAACCTGACTTTCATTTATTGTGGTTTTCTTACCTGTTTTCGTTCAGGGAAAAAAGAAATTTTAAATTGGAGAAAAATGAGTTACAATCTTGACCGTAAGGCAAAATGAGTTACACTCCTCAATACAGCTCTGCGTGAGCATCCCAATAATTTTCAACTCATGTTGTTGAATTTGTCAAGTAAAATAATTTTTATTCAAACATTTATATCTGTTTACGAAACTGCATTGGATTGCTGGTATAAACAAATTATTATGAAGATATCATGGAAATAAAGTATATTTCTTTATAATATAAACACACGTAAATAACGTTTAATTTTATATAATAAGCATTTGCTGTTGGGCGACTTTTATAGTTTCAGCTTAAATAATTTAAAAATTTTTGAACAATTTATACTAAAATTTAGTTTACAAGATATGTTCAAGGAAACGCGAAATATTTACTTGTTAAAAATTTCTAAAATTAGCGATGGATTAAAATAAACAGATTTGAACATTTTTAAAACTGTTTACATAATCGCAATTTGTGACACCATTTAATTTTTTTGGTTTGAATATATAAATACTTATTGCAGAAAAATATCTGAATATTTCTTAAAAATGTTTTCTATGTTTTATTTGTTAAAAGAACAATTGTTTTCATATAATACGTGCATAGGTTATTTTTTCCCTGAAACTCGACGTTATTTGAATCTTTCATGACAGATACACAATATAATCAAGAAATCCTCCCATCTCCAAATCTGATTATTAAGGCTTGACAAAACATCGCTGGAAATCGTAAAAATATACAATTCCTTGTCATTCCACGTAGAATTTTTATATGTACATCCGGTGAACAAAAAAGAGACAAACAAAAATGAAATTACTGCGATTTGCCGGAACGAAAGAAAAGGTTAAATGACTCTGACCTTCGTACGGGCCAGGTGAAATAGAAAAGGCCTGTATAGCAGAGCGCTAGGATTCGCTCGTGTCATTTTCCTGTGTACATATATGCAACATTTACTGCTCGCCGTGTATAAAAATAAGATTGTTGCGCAACACATCTAAGACTGTCACCGGGTTGGGCTTTCTATGCAAGCACCCTCTTCGCTTCCCCTATACTACTGTAGGTATTACCCCACATGAAATCTTTAATGCGGTCGGTGTCGTCGTATAAGCCGAGACCACCGACCATTCTCATACCTGTATGGCGTATATGGAGAAAATGAAGAGAAACAGAATAAAAAACAAAAACAAATATACTTCTTGGTAAATCCACCCCGTCGTGGATATAATGGAAGACTACGCCACCGGTACAGGATGTCTTATACTTTTGTACAGGGCAGTATTATCAAATTTTTGAATGACACACTGCAAGCATTGGTTGAAAACAAAAACTAATTTCTACAATTAAATAGTTGATTTAACACGTGTGGTCAAATTACAATTAGATATATTCCTTAATTGATTTTTTTTTCTTGTTAACACACTGCCAAAAAGTAGGTGTATATCTACTTTTATTGCAAATTAATATATTAATTTCCGATCCAGTATCTTAGGTTAGTTATAGCCCTGTTAATATATCTACTCGCGTTTGAAATAATAAATAATTATATGAAAATAAATTTCATCAGATCTCACAGTAAAACTATAAACTGCTCGTATGTGTTTCATATAAGAAAATTATATTTCGGTATACGATGCATTGTTATACATCCAATATATATATATATATATATATATATATATATATATATATATATATATATATATATATATATATATATATATATATATATATATATATATATTTATATATATATATATATATATATATATATATATATATATATATATATATATATATATATATATATATATATATATATATATATATATATTATATATATATATATATATATATATATATATATATATATATATATATATATATATATATATATATATATATATATATATATATATATATATATATATATATATATATATATATATATATATATATATACATATATATATACATATATATATATATATATATATATATATATATATATATATATATATATGTGTATGTATATGCATTGTGGGTAGTGTATATCGCAAGATGAACCGATGGCATGGGTTATGGCACAGGTCTTTCTTACTAGTACATACACCGACAATTGAGCTTCTGGGACTTGTAAACGGCGTCGTATAAACACACTCATGAACATGAGCTTTGCTTCATGCATCACGAACCACAAGTCTTGCTTTTATTAAAAATGTACCACCACAAAACAAAACAGAACAATGCGCATATAGCATGCTAACATGCCTGGAGGTACACAAGAATATTTTGCAAGTAGTTGTAAAATATATTTCTTTTAAACTTAGACTCAAATGATGTTTTTTTTAAACAGATTCAATCCATTTTGAAAACTTTCTCGTTACGGAAAATTGCTGCGAAATTCCCTAAATAAACTTATATTCAATTTCTTTCTTTGTGTGCTGTTTCTTGCTAAATTGTAGATTTTGAGTTTCTGATCATTTTAGTATTAAACCCCGGCGTATCGTTCGGGGGCGTACGGCTTTCCAGGTCAATATGTAATGCTTTAAAATGGTCCAAGCAAACCATAAAGTTGAATAGCTACGCTGAGTTACGCAATGTTGATCCGACATCCACATGCGACCCGAAGGAGGAAATGAAACTGTGATTGAATATTCCGATATCACCGGTTGATGTAAAATGAGTTACGCTGATAAGAGGTTATTGATTGCTATTCGAACTATCGGATCGATAACATTTGACGACTTTTAGTTTCAATTTTAATTAAATTACTTTTATGTTCTTTTACTGATCGAATGGTTTATTAAAAATAGCTAGTCGCCAAAGATAATCTATTTCTTTATATTTGTTTACTGCACAATATTTATTTTTTCATGCCTTAAAATTGCATTTTTTTAAAATTGTTTATAATAATTTGTGATTTTACCTAATGGTCTCATCTTAGAGCATTTTATATATATTTTAAAAACGTCAGTTACATATTTATTTAATTGAAATACTTTTTCTCCAAATTGCCATTAATTAATCTGGTGTTCCAACTAATTATACCTAAATAACCAATACTTATCTATTTGTGAATAGTTAAATGAATGAAGAAACATTTGAAATAATTGTATAGAAAGTAAAATAAATAATTGAACCAAAACCAATTTTCTAAGAATTACACCAAACGCTTATCTGTTTCTAAGTGCAGCGGTATACCTAAATAACTAATGTAACCCAATACTATAGAACTCATATAATTTAGCCTTACACCACCGATACATTCCTCTCGTATCTTTTGGTAATTTTCGTCCGAAAGTTTTCGTATACGCGTGTTCGACATGAACAGAATGGTAATTGGTATGAACCTCTCATAATTCTCCGTACACTTTTGGAGATGTGCGCTCGCGGCGGCCATATCCAGTGACGACAGTGCCAAAGTTATTCGTCCCAGGTTTTATTTTCATGTTACTATACTACCTCTACCGGCAAAGCGCGATTCCCGGATTCGTCTTTATGGGAAACGTACATGCGCTGAATTTCTTAGTGACCCAAGCCCGCCTCGTTGCTTAGCGACGAGTTTCCTTCATTGTTCTTCTTGCTATCTTATTTATCTTCGAGAGTTTTAATTAATTCGTCAGACGGAAAGGTTGATTTTTTTTTATCTTTTGACTTTTTTATTTATAATTATTTTAGCTTTAAAAATATACCTACAGTGAAATCGTATGATTTTAAAGAAGTTTATTAAAAAATAAACTATACCTAGATTTAAATATTTATTTTCTGATAAAAATATATTTCGTTCTAGGTTATATATGTTTAATTTATAATTCATTGAATCAAAATTTCCTTCGCTAAAAAATATGTAGTTATATGTATAAAAAAACTATAAATATATTAGTAGATAAACGCTTCATATTATGAACAATTATTTTTCTATTTGCGCAAATATAAATATATTATAATAAAAATAAATAAAATATGGACTATGAAACACATTATTAAAACTTTAATGATAATAATCGATTTTTTCGTGTATCACAAATGTTAATAAACGTTTGATTTCGATATCAATATTTTTTCCTCGGTGTGTACAGTGTTCTATATTTGGAATATTACGAAGATAAATTAGATTTTAACCACAGTTACATAAAATACAATCTCTCTTTTAGTCTATATTTTCGTCAGCAATTTATTCACTGTAAATCGTTTTTAGCATATTTTCGAACGTTCCTGTAAGGGAGTGAAAACATTTAATTTGAAGTACACTGGGGCGCGGGTATTATTTTTGCCGCAATTACTTCCAACGACTTTCGACTTTGAACGTTCACATTTACGTCGTTTTCACGTTAACTGGGGACAGATCCAGGTCGCACGGGAGTTCCTGCACCGAAATTTCTGTTAATTTCTACTATTATTTCATTCAAAGTACAAGAACATTCACAGTCTAGAAAATTGTCCAGTTTAACTTTACATACAATTGTAGCTTAGACTGTTACATTGCCATAATTTTTGCGCAAGCGCACTAGAGTTCGGTCGATATGAATATGTTAGAGTCGATTTCCGCCCTTATGGTATAGGATTAATTATGTTGTTTAGGTGATTTTCGCGTGGTCGTTTTTCTTGTGGAGTACTACGCAACATGGTTGTTACTAATCTAGGTTTTTTTTAAAACTAGGCTGATGGCTATAGTTTTCATTTTCCCGTGACGATTTCTGATGGCCGCCGCGTATATGATAAATGTTTATTTTCCGAATGGGGAGTGCTAAATGTGTCATAAACCAATTGCGACTTTTATGGTTGTAATACTGTTGTTTGTTTATGGTGTTATTATGGGGCCGCCATACACTTAAAGTGATGCATGAGTTGTTAGAGAATTATGTTTAATTTATGACTCATTGCTTGTTATATATTGATGGCGATCAAGAATGCGCTTATTTAATACAATTTTCCATTTCCTACTATTCTACTTATATATTAAACAATTGTCTTAAATTAGTTGCAAATTTCAAATTCGTACTTAAAAATATTATTAATTTTAGTTTTGGAGAAAATACGTTTAAATTATAATGTGATCATTTTCGAATATATAAATTAAATCTCATTGAACGTATGTATTGTTGTCATAATTAAAGATTAAAAAATGTAAAAAATAATGTTTATTTAAAGTTTATATTTTTGATTAAAGTAGAATTCGAAAATCAAGATAAACCTGACGTATCAACATAAATGCGTTGCTGGTTTTGAAAATGGTTTTTGAATTTCAGCTATTTATTTCGTAGCAATGGTGCCTCATTTAATTTGCATATACAAGTGCACCAGCGATAGTATACTATAAAATACGCTAGTATAGTATTTCATATGTACACTGATGTGGATCTTAATGAGAGCAAAATGATATTCGCGTGAATAGTTGCGCGGATCCAATGGGACCGCATCCGCTTAAACCAGTCCATTGTGGGCTGCTCTAAACGCCATCGATGTTTAATCTTATGGAAAAATTATTCAGAAAAAAATAAACGCGAAGATATTTGGCAATTCTTTTAGTAATTTATGTTCAAGTTGGTTTTGATATTCTGTAATTTACAATGATTTTTGTCGATACACGTATATGTTACTTTTGAAAACTATTTACGTTTATGTAGAGTTTCATTATTATAAAACAACTAAAATACACTGATTTCAAAGGGAATGAAGTGATAATCTAATTCATGCAATAAAGGGATGCAGACAAATAAATATTTTATTGTATTCTTTTTGTAAAGATTATTGTCGCAATTAATTAAATGTCCTGCATTAAAAATAAATAATGGCAAATAAATAAATATTCAATATATAATTGAATATAATAAATATGTTATTTCGATCAAATTAATTCAACAAATAAAAAAACTAAATTCTCTTTCCACGCAAAATAAAAAAAATTACTAAATCAAGCATTGTTTGAATAAAATATAAATGAAATTTACCCAATTAAATAACTAAATTAGACCATATAATAATTTTATACCATCAATTCCATTTTTTGTAAGCTTTTCTAATCCTAATTAAATATATATTTGACAATTAAACATTATTAACAAAATTCGAAATTACAATTAGAATATAGATGCAATAGAAGCTCCGAAAAGTTGTTACTGTGATATTATTACTTTACAGGCCCCAGTTTAGAATTAAACACATTTATTTATTTAACTAAATTTTTATTTCAATACCACAGTTTTTTTTTTT